>JAFBMS010001353.1:0-42630 GCA_019788955.1 Albula glossodonta | reverse complement strand
TTTGTCTGACGATGTGCTTTCTTAGTTTGAGCTCTTGAATGCAGAGCTGGATCAAAACCAGGAGCTGCCAACAGCCGTATGTGCAGAGCTTGAAAAACATTACACTGGAGCTTCAGAGGCTGTACGAGAAAGTTAGAAACTCAAGGTACAGTGGTTATTGTGCAGCATATTTTATTTTTCCCCCAGAAGAAATTCACATGGCTTCAGAGTCAGGTGGTTGCTACCTCAAAGTGTGATTACTGACAGAAAGGAAACCCAGCATCACTTGCTGAAGATAGTTGTTCTTCTGCAGAAAAAATACAATGCCACAGATTTTGTTGTATTGCCCAGCCTAGTTTGCATCTGTCCATATGGTTCTGGGCAGAGTTAGACTCATGCCTTTACAAGCTGCTTCCGGTCAGAATCGTCATTGTTCATTGTTAAGTCACCCTCCTATAAGTAACAATGATTTTGTGCTGTCCCTGTTTACACACAAATTGTGCATTAAAAATGGTTTGTTTTCTGATAAGAGATCAGCTATTAAATAAAAATGTTTCAAAACGACCTGCTTAAAGCGGGAGGGCCTTTCATCGCCAAGTTTCAGGTTGGGTACTTTCTTTAAAATGGAATGCAGTCTTATTGCTTGACATTTTACTCAAGCTTTTCTTTTTTGATAGCAAGACATGGATTGTGTTTTTTTTGCTGTTAATTATGGGTACAGATCAATATCTTCTAACTTATGTTATTTCTGCTGTATTTCATGGCCACACTTTCATTTTGGAGAAATTCATAAACTGGGAGTCAACCCTGGCGTAACCTGCAAGTTACCAAGTATCTACAAGAAAAGTTACTGATGCAGAGATATTTTGGCTGATGTCGTACTCCCCCAAAAGATTACATTTTGAGTGGCAATGCTAAATGTGAATTCTCTCCTGTCCCTGTCCTGAGCTGTGCTTTCCAGTTGTTGAAGGGCTACATGTGAGTATTTTCCCTTCCATTTTTCCCCAATCTTGACTTGTTGCATTCAGATGGATCTAAGAAACATCCCAGAGGAGGTGGTGAAGGAGACTCCAGAGTACAAATGCCTGCAGTCGCAGTTCTCTCTGCTGTATAACGAGTCTCTAGGTGTGAAGACACAGCTGGATGAGGCCAGAGCGCTGCTGCTAACTGCAAAAAATGCACATCTGCGACAGATTGAGCACATGGAGGTGGGTAGAGAGTGAAAAGCTAATGAATACCAAGGTCTCTTAGTATCATACATGATGGTCTCTTAATATTACAGAACAATTGGAGCACAGGTACCAAAATAGTGCTCACTTTGACTTTGGTGTGTTTTTTTTTGTTTTTTGAGCTTTGTGTCATTTGTAATTGTTTCATGTTTTTCCATCCTCCATCCATTCTAGAGTGATGAACTTTCACTCCAGAAGAAGCTGCGGACAGAGGTTATCCAGCTTGAGGACACCCTTGCCCAGGTGCGCAAGGAGTACGAAATGCTAAGGATTGAATTTGAGCAGAACCTGGCAGCCAACGAGCAAGCAGGTATCACACTGTCTACACATCTGTGCTTGACATTTCCAAAGAATTGCAACTCCCTAGGCTATGAATAAAATCTACATCAACTTGCATTCCTACCAAGAGCAGAGACACCCACTATTAAATTAGAAGTATTATCAAATGGTTGGCAGTCTATTGGAAGTGAAGGCAATGAAACCTTGGTTCAGTCAAAACTGAGGAAATTTTCTTATGTGACAGTGAAACCTAACATTAGAATTTTTTTTTTTGCACATTTCTGAAACATTCACTACTTCTGGCAGTTTCAGTGTTAGGTCTTGCAGGAATATTTTCCATGCAGGTCTTGTATTGGCAGAGAATTAGAAATGCTTCAGGGAATGACAACTAAATCCAAAAATTAACCAAATTTTTCATGGACCAAAAACTGAAGTAAAACCAAAACAACTTTTAAGTGTTCCAGAGATAGAACATTGTTTTGAAAGTATGTTAACCAGTTAATAATGTCACCATTTTATTCTGGTTATTTTTGCAAACCTCATGTTTCCGTATCCAAATTTTGATTACTTGTTTAGTTCGCCACTCAGTGAATTAGCTAGCGATCTTGTATTCAACATACGCAAGAAGACATTGTGCCACACAATTGCTGAATTTATAATTATTCGCTCAATTAAGTGTGATTACACTGTGTAGATGTTTGCTAGAGGTGTAATTTTCCCCCTTTCTTTTGAAAATGTGATCTCATCTCAGAATAAAGTATTTAGTAAGAAAATGCATTTATATTTAAGCATAGGATTTGTTATATTGCTGGCTTTGGCCTAGCTGTCTCCACAAGAAAGTACCTTCTTGCAGGATTCAGTGCAATTAGTTTTCAGGTGCTCTGCATATGGGGTTTTTTTTTGATGTTGTGAAGACAAAACTTTCCAAGTTATGAACATTCCTTGTCTTCATTCCCTTGACATTCCACCATCATTAACTGCTTTTTACATTTTACTGTTGTTCTATTCTGACTGTTATTCCATTAATCTATGTAAGCAAAACAGTGGAACAGAAACATTATATCATATTGTTTAGAACCAAATGACACTTTTCCTAATCCCTGGTATTGATACTAAATTCAGTCCAGTACACGGATTATGATTAACCCAGAAGATGGAAATTGAACAAAAAAGGTACAGTGGGTTTCTCTGCTTTTGGTAAGTGGACAGATGGGTGTAAATGCCAAAATTTCACTGTAATTTGCACAATATTTATAATGAACAAAATTATGATCTGTATGTTTGTAAAGTCATCAACAGAATGTTGGAAATAAAACATTTAGAAAGAATCTTAAATCGGTGCTTTTGCAAGTATTTGATAGTTTAGGTAACTGTAATCTTAGAAGTGTAAATTGTACTGCAGCCGTAAAGAATATAAAACTGGTAGGAAGCAGTCACACACTGGACTGTACACAATGGTGATTATTGCGCATGAACAGCAATGGGAACAGCATGGCACAGCCATGGATCTGTCTCACTCTCAAACTGGCACATCACAACAGGGAGGAAAATACTTTCTGTTGATTTTTGTATTTTGCAGCCTTTAGTTTACAAATTGCAATCCTGAACATATTTAAACTTGCACTTGAATATAATGTAAAAGTCAATACATGCATTCAGATTAGGGGCCCTGTAAAATCTTTACCATTGCAAAGTAAACAATAAGGGACTAAGATTCAGAGAATATCTTTTCTTGTACTTTATTAAGGCCCCATCAACAGAGAGATGCGGCACCTGATCAGCAGTCTGCAGAATCACAACCACCAGCTGAAGGGAGATGTGCAGCGTTACAAGAGGAAATTGCGGGAGACACAAATGGAGATCAATAAGGTATTGGATCCACACTTACAATGCAAGAGTATACGTGAACATGAGAATTTATTCAGTGTCCTTTTTAGCCACTCGTGAGCATATTTTTTTCCCATGAAATGTTTTTGTTCTGTTGTAAGCAGGTAGTTTTGTCTATATTTGTAACTGTCTGATTTTACTCTTATTTTAGTTGCGTTGTCAGAGTGGAGAGGTAGGAGTTTCACTGTCAGAGGAGACAGGGAGTGATGGAGGTGTTGATGTGAAGAAAGAGGAGGATGAAGAGCAGGAAGAGGAAGAGGAAAGGAAGAGAGAACTGGAGAGGCAACGTGCTCGTGAGAGAGAGAGGGAAGCAGAGAGAGAGCGAGAAAGGGAGCGAGAAAGAGAGCGGGAGAGACAGCGGAGTGAGGAGCTGAAGAGAAAGGACTCTGACACACTCAAGCTACTGAGGGCAGAACTCAAGTAAGCACTTCTGTCTCACACACTCAAATTACTGAGGGCTAAATTCAAGCACTTCTTTCTGTCCATATCTTTGTTAGACCTTCTTGTGTGTCTTGTTTGGCAGTGAATTTATCATATGACAAATTGAAATGAATTTCCTCTTCAAAATCCTTTTTCATATTAAAGCAAAGAAGCCCAACACATCTGCGTTGCGGTGCTGAGTTTATTGTAAATGTATGAATATAATGCATGTTGACATGTTACATCATGTTATGGTGGCTTTCACTCATTCTTTCTTTCAGGAAAGCTCAGGAGTCCCAGAAGGAGATGAAGCTGCTACTGGACATGTACAAATCAGCCCCAAAAGAGCAGAGAGACAAAGTTCAGCTGATGGCTGCTGAGCGCAAGTCCAAAGCTGAGGTCTGAATGGCCATTTTAATATCTTTTAAAAGTGTATGCTGCAGCTGAGTTGTTTTAAACCTATCTGGGAGATTAAGAGGTCTATCTTTAGTATATGGTGAGATGGTTGCATCTTTACTTATTATGAGAGTAATTGTGGGATTTGGGACTGTGGCACCTGGAGATTCACTGTAAACAGCACTTACACTTTTTTTGACAATTAATACAAAGCTGGTGTCAGGATTAGGATGAAATATGCAATTGGCTATGATGGGAGGTTCACATGGTAAAGGAAACAGTTGGCTAGTCTCACCAAGCTGAGAAGTGATTGAGATGGTTAAATTGACCATTCTAACAAGAATTGCAAGGAAAAATGACAGGAGCAAAGGAAGTAACATTGTAAGGAATAAGAATCAAGAGGGGAAGCCCTTCAGGGTCATGTGGTTGGCTTGCCAGCTATCTAGGTTATAAGCAATGTGTTGCTTATCCTTAAATTACAAAAATGACCACATTATTACCATGTCATGATGAATAGTACATTATGTCATGTTGTCATACCTATATGGTATTTCTCATTCCCTGATAAGCCTCTCACCCTGACCCTTAGGTTGATGAGTTACGAGGTCGAGTTCGAGAGTTGGAGGAGAGGGAGAGGAAGGAGAGCAAGAAGCTGGCTGATGAAGACGCCCTCAGGAAAATACGTGTAGCAGAGGAAACCATTGACCATCTACAAAAGAAGCTAACTGCTACAAAACAAGTGTGTTTTAGTTTGGAATTCTGTTGTAACCACAAAAATGTGATAGTGTGATAAAATATGAATAGTTACATCCCTAAAATCAGTATTTGTATTTTATTACAAGGTTCTGTTTAACTCGCAAATCCCAGCCACTGGTCTGGACTACAGTTTTTACTTCCCCACTCATACCTGCAAAAGGAGCATTAAAGCTGAAGTGTGTGCATTCCTCTAGTGTCTCTGGTGTCCAAATCCAAGAATTTCACTGCCTGCTTCATAATTGTATGAAATTACAAACTTTCAAAGCACTCCTGCTGCATTCAGTATTGCCATTCAAAGGAGGAAGATTTCTTTGCCCACGTGGAAATGACACTGCAGGCAGTAAAATCTCTTTACTGTATAACACCCTCTACTCCTTTTCTGTAGGAAGAGGAAGCCCTGCTCAGTGAGATGGATGTAACTGGCCAGGCCTTTGAAGATATGCAGGAGCAGAACAGCCGGCTGATGCAACAACTGCGGGAAAAGATGATGCCAACCTTTAAACTAATGAGTGAGAGGATCAAATCCAACCAGATATACAAGCTGCTGAGGGAGGAGAAGGAGGAGCTGGCTGATCAGGTGCTAACACTCAAAACCCAAGTGAGTGAAAATCAACAATAAAAAGACAAAAATGTGTTGCCTATAGTTGAATTTCAAGTCCTGCAGGTACCAAAACCATCTTATTTTTGTAGGATTCATTCAAATCACATTATACACTGAGATTGTCAGCCCTACATTGATGCTTAAATTCAGATTTCATAATTGTGCAACTGTAACCAATGGCCTGCAATTGTATAGATAGGCATTTTGTTGTAGTCTGTAAATTCTTAAATTGAATTTGTATAACTAATAAATCACTATTGACATTGAAAACATGAAATAGAAAGCTCCTCAGCATGTTTATATGCCTTTATGCCTATTTCTGAGTACACACAGATTTTGATCATACAAAAGAACTAGTACACATAAAAACCATTTATGAAAGGCAAACTATTTGTGGAAATAGTTTGCCTTTCATAAATGGGGTCCATGGAAAATATTCCTGCAAGACTTTTCTGCAATGGGGTCCAATGAGTTTGAAAAATAAATAATATCACAACCAGTTATTCAGTTGAGAAATAACAAAACAAAAACAGAGACGTAGGTCAAACCTTAGGCTTAGAAAAATCATTTAGAATATAAAAAAATTAAGTTGATACAGAAGTCTGTATGATATATTATCCAACAAGGTTAGATCTGAAGAAGGTATAAACTCTACACACTGTTGTGGCTCATAGGTGGATGCTCAACTGCTGGTAGTGCAGAAGCTGGAGGAGAAGGAGGGGGTGCTCCAGAGCTCCCTTGCTACGCTGGAAAAAGAGCTTGGGCTCCGAACACAAGCACTGGAACTGAACAAGAGGAAGGTAAAATACTTATTTAATGTGTAAAGATAAATGAAATTGAATTGAAATAAATGAAGTCATATGTTGTAATGCCTTGCTTACACACAGTAGTCTTTCCCCTTTTACCTAGTTAGAATATAACTAAGTCAATGATGTGACCATTGGTTCCTCAAGAATAAATCATAGTCAACATCTATGTTCACCTATTATTAAATTCGTTTTAATGTGTACTGATTTTATATTGTTTACATTGCATTTGGAGATGTGTTTTTCCCCCTCTTCTCCCTCCTGTTTACCCCTTTCCTCTCTCCCCAGGCTGTTGAAGCAGCCCAGCTGGCAGAAGACCTAAAGGTGCAGCTGGAGCACACTCAAGCCAAACTGCGGGAGATCCAGGCCTCTGTCTCGGATAACCGCACAGCACGTGAAAGGGAGAGCTTCAACCTCAAGAAGGCACAGGTGCTTGCACACATCTACATTAAGATGTGTAAATTATACAGTTTGTGGTATGATTAGCATGAACTGTCTCAGTCACTTCTGGTAGTGCATGGTCTCCCTTACTCTGCCACTTTCAGGAGGACCTGTCTAGACTACGTCGAAAGCTTGAGAAACAGAAGAAAGTGGAGGTCTACACAGATGCAGATGAAATTTTGCAGGAAGAGATCAACCAGTACAAGGTTTGACTGTTTTCAGAATATTTTCACATTAACGAAGAAAAAACATGTCATTTAGAATGGTATGTGCTAGCAAGGGACTGTTGTTGATTGATGTGGACAGTGTGTTTTGTTCTGGGCCTAAGCTTTTGTGCACAAGTGTTTTTACAGAGCGCCTCCCCCCACATTAGCAGTATTATTGAGGCTCCCCACTGATCCTGAGATGTATCAGTTCTGTATTATCATAAAACAATAAGCATATATAAAATCAGCTGTATGTAGTTAATGAAATTGCTGGTGTCTGTATGATCTAATGTAAGACACCCCTTCATCTCTCTGCTGGCACTACCTCTGAAGGCTATTTTTATTCCTTGTAAGTGAACCAAAATCCCTTGGTTCAAGTATATATTATGATGTCATTTGGTGACATTATTATTCAGCCAGGGTGCTCATTTGGTGTTTTTCTGCTGGTTGCAAAAACAATTTGCTCCAAGCAGTCTTAGTAGCCAGGTTCTGTGGAAGAGAGCATGTGTATGGTGTAGTGTGTGAAGGTGATTACTCAGATTACATAGTGGCAACACCATGTCTAACACAGACAGCCTGACTTTCACACATCTATTCAGGAGTGTAGTGGTGCTAATATCTTCTGCCTTGTGTCCTTGGATAGTACTGACAAGTGTTGAAAGTGACATCAACTGAAATATAAAAGCGACTTCTTCACACAGAGCAATGTCAGTTGGATATATTAAGGCCACCTGTTTTGTGATTGGCAACATCTACAAAATTCCCAAACATCTCTCCTCATTTGAATTTATATGTTAACTGATATGGTGCAATGGCTGCTTTTGGAGTGGAATTGTTTAGAAGACAGATAGCTGATACTGAAGGTATAGCTAGCATCGCTTCATTGCGAAATCTACCGCATATATGAATGAGAACCATGTTTCATGGCTGGAAATATCACCTGCAACAATCATACAAGGTGATGCAGCAGCTTAGTACCATCTTGAGTAATAAAATTCTCAAGAAAGAGGCTGATAATGTTGTTTGATTTAGATAAAATAAAAAATACAATAACAGGATTTAATGTAATAAATCACCATTGTCATGTCTGAGTCTCATCCCTAATATTTTTTTCTCATGTTTGATTCCCTCTTCTCCCCCCACCCTCCATTCATCCTAATTGTGTGGTCCCGCCCCAGGCAAAGCTGCGCTGCCCCTGTTGTAACACTCGGGACAAAGAGACTGTGTTGACCAAGTGCTTTCACGTCTTCTGCTATGAATGTCTGAAGACACGATATGACACTCGCCAGAGAAAATGCCCCAAGTGCAATGCTGCCTTTGGAGCCAATGACTTTCACCGCATCTATATCACTTAAACTGAGACACAAGGACACAGCCGTTTGGAGAACATTTGGACCTGAGGTTCCAGGAGATCAGGATACAGGGAGTGGACTACCTTTGAAGAGACCTAACAAGATCATTCTGCCTAAATTAACAGTTAATGTGAGGATGGGATGACTGTATCATAAAAAATGAGTGCCAAGTTGCATGTGCTTGGTCACATGAAATGAGGGATTTTAATAGCAGCACACTTGAGATATTGTTTTGGCTTTTATTGGGGATTGTACTCTCACTTCAAATGTTACTAATACTGGTAACATGTAATCTGCAAATCTGTTCATTTATTTTTTACCATTTTTAAACTGTACTGATATTTGCTATGGTCATCCTCATATTGCTGTATGCAGTAGATTTGTCCTTAATTGAGAAACTGTTCAGGTAGTTTAAGTGTGCTTATATAGAGCCATTATAAGTTTTACTTCTAGTCCCCTTAGTCCTGTTTTGTTCATGCTACAGTATACAGTAACTAGTTATTGAGAACATGATATCCCTTACTGCTTTGTTTGGTATGGTAATGCATCCTGTTACAGAAATGGAACTGTCATCTGTCAGAGGTCAAATTTGAGAATAAACCACATTTTTGACTGTGAAATTGAAGTAATTTCTGTTTTATTAGCTGTGATTATTAAAGAAATATAGACTTCTTACAGTTTTTGTAACCCCACACTTACCAAATTACTTGCACCAAGATGATTGATTCTTTGTACCTTTGCATCTTACATTCATGGCTGTGGAAAACATATGAGCCAGAAAGTAAAATAAAGCTGCCTGTTATGAAAGGCCATTTCTTGATGTGAAATGAGTTGATTTCATTCATGCAAAAAGTATGATTTTGTATACAGGGCAAGAAAGATTATCAAGTTGTTGCATTTTACACTGCTAATCACTGAAATATTTATTTTTATAAATTTGTGGCATCAGTGTGATATTCAGTTCACTATTAATAAATAGCTTTGTTTTAATTGTTTTAAAAATGTACTGCCCATAGTAATTTTATTGCTTCTTTCTCACAAATTGGCATTTTTTGTTTGTATAACAAATGTTATTTTTTTGCCTAAAATAAATGTAATTTGAACTTGTGTATCAAAATTTCCTCTGTATATCACTGCCTATAGTTTTACATCAGTACCAAAATTTACAGCAGTGTCAGAGTGCAGCCTCAGCAGTTTCAGTCAATGCTCATTATTCATCAAAGGTAAAACAGAAATGATTAGATTTGCTTTATCCGGCACTACTTTCAAATGCTGATTTATCAGCCAGATCAAGTGTAAGTGAGAATTAGGATTTAAGTTAAATGTTATATTATTTAGTAGTTTACAACATTTGATAAATGTTTGATCATTTAGCAATGTGTTGAGAACTCCTAAATATGACTAAATACTGAATATATTTGAACTTGTTTCAAATCTATACATACAGTAGGGAATTTCACGTGGCTGTCTAATGATGAGCTAATCATTTGCATTATATTGGTTCACCTGGATCCAGTTTTAACCATTGGATGAGACGATAAAGGTAGGGGGTGACTTTTTCCCCGCACAAGAACATTGCCTTTTTGTCGATTTAAACTCCAAAAGTGTAATCAGTTTTATATGGTAAATTATCTTTACCTATCTGTGCTTTTTAGATTAATAAATATCCATATATATCAGAAAAGACTTGTGAAATCTCCTCACTTATTTACAATCAAGTATACACAACTGAGAACGAAACTCAATTTCCAGAAACCGAGCTTGTACCTAATTATTTGGAGAGTTTCTCCTTTAAAGCGTCTGGTATTCTGCGCAAGCACACAGAGAATTGGAGTACTTAGGAAATGACTCATGCATGCTGAACTGTACGTGGGTGTGAGCGCTTTTAAAACAAGGCAGATATTATTCTGGGTGAGTCATTCATATGGTAGCGCTGCAGACGTGAACATAGCCTTTCTATTGTCCCAGAACAGCTCAAAGATCCTGTTTTGTGTTTTTCAGGACACGATGGATTCAAATATAATTTTATCTCTTTTATACGGGATTATGTTTGTGGCGGGAGTGAGTCTCACAGGAACTGAAGCGCATCAAAGTAAGAATTTAAACATTCTGTGCTGTTTTTCAGATAAATGTGGTAGTAAACTTATGGAGACTGTAAACAGTAAGAGAGTACTTTAATATTACATATAAATATGTTTTTCATATATTTAACACGGGTTGCTAATCTGAATGACTAGTTCAAGAAGACATTCGCGAAACAAACGCGGGCTATATCCCTTATTGCTTGCTATAACCAGCAGCAGTTTAACCGGTTCCGCATTCCCATTGCTTTACTTCACTCGAACACATGTGGTGGGCTCAGACGGGATGGACCGATCCACCTCAGCTGGCGTCATCTCTGCCGTTGTCATAGGAAGTTCGTTAATAATTGTGGAAGGAGGCAGCTTCTCATGGAGACGTATTTCCCAGTCCTCCTTTAAGGGCTTAAAATATTGCTGTAATTTTCATTGTGTATTGTTTAGACAATGTTGGTTTGATGGAGCTTTTGCTTGAATGCTGATATGGATTTTAGGTAACATCTCAATCACCTGCCCTTCCAAGTACATCAACTATATCATTTTACTGTATTTAATGATTAAACTGATCAATTAATATAGGCTATTCATAATGATATTTACACTTAATAATCAAAATGTTTTTATTCAACAGTGCCTATTCTTACCCAGTTTACTATTTCATAGTACCTCTCCTACACTATTTATCACATCATCAATTACTATTAAAAAAAAAACCCATCAAACAGTTACTCTCAGGTCTCAAACATGATGCATCAGTCTCACACATGAAGACTCAATTTCATGCAATCCTGTCCATCACAGACCTCAGGACCATCAGTCAAACTGAGAGACTGAGTGATAGGTCAGGCCTACAATAGAATATTAAAAGCATTTCATTATGATATTGCTGCACAGCGAATTATCCGAACCTAAATGTAAAGTCTTACTCAAAAAGTAAAGATTAAGGATGTAACATTATCAAAAAGGGCCAGCATGGATGTAGGTGTTTGTTGAAGTCCAGCGCATTGCGCATTGATTTGACAAAAAACTAAAAGCAGGCTTGAATTGAGGGATGCCAAATCATTATTTCGTTGACACCTAAACAAAGTACAAGATAGGGAAACACTTCTGTAGAACTTACTGTGTAGTTTTCAGTAATCACAACCAAACTCTGGTTTTTATTTTTCATGTTGGAACAAGCCCTGATTGTCTCAATAAGTTTAGAGTTTAGAACAGAAAATATGATTTTTTGTATCAAAGGAACATTCTGGTGTGTTTGTTACTATCTGCACCTTGTTTCACTCGGAATCAGCTGAGGTTATGCCAGCTCTCTGTGGGTAATATTTAGGTACAGCCTTGCATTTGTAAATGTAGAACAAATACAGAATTTACACAAGGAAAAGCTTAGTGAACAGACAACTTTAGCTTACTGTGACAAATGATATACTATAATTTTACATACTATATTATACAGCAGGTTGCTTACTGAAACATTTACAATTATGTACTTTGCACACTGGTCTGGCAGCAATATGACACCACAGATGTGTAGTTTTTTTTTTCATAAATCAGCATGGTGAGGAAGTGGAAGAAATGTCCTGGTTACCTGCCAGATATACTCAATCAACTGGCAGATGTAGTTACAGTTCGAAATCAGAGTGTTTACATTGTGTTTTTTGACATCAGGCAGTACCGAGTGCAGGTCAACATTGAGGTCAGTTCTGCCTGGGTGGTGTGAATGAAGGAATTGTGGCACTTGCACCAGAGTGGATGAGATTCACCCTGAGTAACCTGCCTTGACAGGCTTCTCAAACTATTGGAGAGTTGTAACTTCTATTGGAACCACATCTTACTGGGAGGATATGAAATCCTTTGTGAAGAAAGCTTTGGACTCTCCACAGATATAGGGCAGTCATGCCTGCAGGGGTCATATTGTTTTTAGGATCTGGAAATAAAGACTACCATCAATATACTACAATCAGTTGTGGAACCATTGCTCTAATTTTTTAATGTCTTCCAAATGTGAGACAGAAGTGACAGCCGGATAAAGCAGTAAAGTTTTTGCACACATTTTAATTTTTTTAAAGGTGCTTTAAAAATGATTAATTAATTAACAAGATACCATATCTTCCCTGTTGGAGAACAAAATCAATTCTTTACAGTCTTTTTGAAGACAGTTTTAAATGACTCCATCCAAAATGTCTGGCTCTAATGAGGAGTTTGTGTAATGTACTAGTGTTTTGTACAAGTAACTGTGGAGAAGATAAGAAAGCACTTTTCTTTGTGTCTGCTAAAACATGCACTTGCCACAGCTTATAGATAAGCCATTCATCAAGTTGGGGAAGAAACCTGATTTCTTACAGTTTTAATGTGCTCAGCTGCTGCTAAACTCATGACAAAGCTGAGAGGCTGAGATAAGACACAAAGAAAGTAAATTGTATTGTCCTGGATCCTGCTTAGGTACCTAAACAAAACATAGTATGGAATGCCCTGATGGGTGTAGGGTTCTACTCTATGCACTGTGTATGTTGTGGGTACTCTCTACATGTTGTCCTGAGGACCCGTAAGATCTGTACCACACTCAAATTATTGTGGTGATACTTTGAGAAGTGAGACGTGAGAGAAGCATCCAGTGACTGACTTCATCCCACTATGTAAGACACCACTCCCTTTGTACCCTTGGGATCTCTATCAAAACCAATGAGGCAGGATATGCGAGACATAGTGTCTTAGTCAGTGGTGCACAAACTAAATTACCAAGGCAAAAAGAAAGAGTAGTATGGGTGCTGAATCAAAGCTTATATATTTTATCAGACATTAGCTGCCATTGGATTGTGATTTAAATAAAACAAGTTCTTGCACATTAATGACTGAAGATGCAGTTTTTCCTTCCATTCAACTTGCCATGTTTAAATGCTGTCGTTTGCTACAGAATATGCTCAAAGCATGCTTCACAAGTTACTATGGCACCCAGTCAAGTTCTGCAGATTGCAATATTCACTACAGTTGTTATGTTCCAATTCGGTGTTACACATGTCTAATCTGTCAAAATATTGTGCACTGTGTGTAGAATGCCCATTACACACCTCCCTTGTCTGAATGAAGTTGATGAGACACAGCCCTAGACTAGACATCAGCACTCCATGACCAGGTGTTCACAACTGCAGAACAACCTGTTGTAGTGTTCATGAGGTATTATGCAAAGCAATAAAACCTATCAATCTTAACAGTCTTTCCTCTAATCATAGGGCGCCAGCTAATGAAATTAATATAACAAAAATGTATGATTAATAACAGTTGATAATTAACAACTAGAGAGCATACTTACAATACTTTTAATAGAACAATTATATGCAAAACATTTCCAAAGAACAGATTTATAAGAACAGATAAGTTTATCACTTATGCAAAGCATGCAATAGTGTCCACAATTTCAACATAATAGTGATCTTGCACTCTCAACTCTTCCATGTTTTGAGATCGCTAAACTCTATCTGGTCAATTGTTGGAGTGAGGGTCTTGAGGGTCGAGCTGGTCTCCCGTGGGAGTGGCTTGGTTTGCCTTGGTTGGAGCTGTTGGCGACATGACTAGATGGTGTCCTTCAGCTGCATGTTTATGCTAAGGGAACTCAGGTTGGCCTTTCCTCCTGGCTTTTCTCTAGTGAAGGCCTACTGGTTTGGATGTTCCACTAAGACCTCTTCTTGGTGGGGAAGTGGAAAAAAGAATCTCAAATGGTTAACATTGTTCAACAATTAATATTATGTAACAAGAATTCACACTAAATTAATTATAGCTGTTTTACCAGGTGTTGTGTACATTTAAATCACCTCCAATATTCCTTGAATTACCTCTGGATTCACTATTCCTAATCATGTGCAAGGCAGCCAGAGGCAACCAGACCTCTCCTACTTTTGCCACTTGCTGTCTTATAGTACTCTTTGAGTGTTATCACTCTATTAAGTAATATACACTATTGGCTTCAGTTCTTTTCTATGAATTCAGAGAGGACATGTATGTACAGTATCCCGGGAATGACGTGACAATATGCTTACTGCTTTGTTTGGATAAAGAACAAGCCTTTTTACATATTTTTAAGTTTATGTAACCCAAAACACTCAGAGCCACCTATAAAGTTGTATTAAACAGTTCAATGGAAGTACTGATGTAATATCCTACCCCTGGGAGCAGTCAGAGCAAAAAAATGTGAATCTCTTCTTTCCTGTAAAGTGCTTACAGTGATGTTGATGTGAAAATACTATTCTCTGTCTGTTTCCTGCACACTCATTTCACTGCAAGTGTTTACGTCATACTTGACAGTAATAGACAACCTTTTGTGCTTAGTTGGCAGTGCTGACTGAACTGAAGCTATCCCTCACATTTGGTACAAACTTCAGCTCCTCCCAACCTTCTCAATATACAGTATACTCAAAAATATTCAATTTAGTATATAGATTTCAGTGGAGTTGTGTACAGTATGTAGGAAATGTCTCCATAGTATAATAGACAGAATTCTATTAGCAGTGTCATACAATTTACTTCCTAACTGTGTTTTGAGTCAGCTGTCTGGTGCATATGGAGTTCCATTTTTCATTTTGACCCAGTTTTAATTTATTCCAAATGTATTAAAATACAGTATTCTCTATAAAATGACTAAACCCTTGTGTACAGCTACCAAAATATTGCGTATAAAGTGTTCAATTACTAAACCCATCATACACCAGCTCAATAAAGCGAACTCAACACCATTACATGCACAAGCCAATCCTTTTCGGCCCTGGTGGTTTTACTTGAAATTAGCTGTTGTCATTCACTGCCTGGTAAGTGCATACGCTTTCAGCCTGTACGGAATTTCCCAATTCACTTCTGAAGAACTAGTAACCCACATAGAAGCCCTAGATCAACATCATCGGCATGCACTTACCACAGCTGTTGCTCAATGAGATCAATCTTTTCATTATTTCAAAGTCACACGTCATTAGTAGACACATTCTGTATGGTTTAATTTAAATATCTGTTTGCATCAGCTTATTTTATGTTACTTGTGATAAGCCATTTCCTTGAATCTCTGGCCTCTGCTATCATCTACAGTCTAAAACTGTGAAAGGCTTTGAAACCAAAAATAGCCAGCTTAGCTTAATCTCTTTGCAGTCTTAAACTATGACTTTAAATATGACATCTTCTGTAAGAATTATGAATGCATTGTTTCTATCTGTGAGTGAAATTTGGTATTTAAGCCACCATAGGACCTAAGTTTAAATCAACCGTCATTTGAGTCCACATTGATATGGTTCTTGAGCTATAATACCTTTGTGTTAGTGCTTGGAAAAATATTAGGATGGTACTTCTTAACATGGACATTTCATTTGTGAATTTCATAAAATGAAAATACCTGTTTGATTGGCTACTGGACTGAATTTACATTTCAATATCATTTCTTTCAACAAGGAAAATTGTTGGAAAAATTAGATTTTTCCCATCAAATTAAAAATTATCTGGAGTAGCTCTGATGTTGCCAAGGGCTTTAGTGATCAGACAGAACATCAAGAACTCATCGTACATCTACAAATGAATCAGTAACTAAGAAAATCATCATCAGTATTGTTCCATAATTACTTGTCTTTGGTGTCTGGGTTCACTTTAAACTGAAAAAGGAAGTGACTGAGAAAGGACTTCACCGAGAAAAAGGATGTGGTTTTATAATGAAAAGCAACAACCACATATTCATGCACTTCCTCACACTCTTAAGCCATTAGCACACACATAAATGCATGCACTAATATACAACTCGTTTAATACACTGATTACACTGTTATAACAAACTGATTGAAATGATGAATCAATAATAATTTGAATGCATCTGAAATTGAGGTGTTTTGGAACTATGAAGTGTTTATAACTTTGGAGGTTGTCATATTGACCTGTTTAATCCTCTGCCACCCATGGCAGCTACAGCCGTTGATTCGTGAGTTCTGTACTGATGTGGCCAGCAGTGATACTTGACAAAATAATCAAAACAAGACAGCCTTGTGCCACAGGAATACTTGTAAAACCCTCATAAAGATGCATTATGTAAGTGCAGGTAATGTGGGAAATCACGCCTCTTGTGGCCATTAATGTATATTCACTTGAACTTAGTCCGAAGAATGGAGAACCCCACAACTGACCCTTGTGCACTCTGTCTTAAGCTAGTCCATGGATCCATGGATTCATACAGTTTTTGCCATATCCTGCCCCTGCTACGAGTGTGAAACAGTGGGAAGAAGGATTCATTAGACCAGGCATTGTTTTTGCAGTCCTCTGTTGTGCAGTGTTTTTGTCCCTTAGCCCACCAAAACTGCAGCTTCTTGATTTTGGCTGACCGATGTAGAACTTAGGTCATTGTCTACCATACCCTATCCATGACAAGGTACATGTTATGTTTTATGCTATGCCTCTTTCTGCACAACTACTGTACTCATCTGTTGGTTGACTGACTGTAGTCTGATACTTTTCATGGGTCATATCAGCCTCCATCAACCTCTTTCATCAGTTATCTGTTTCTTAACCCAGGAAATCAGAGGCATAGTATTCTAAACATAGCTGATGTTAAAAGATTCACCTCAGCTTTATGCTGACTCTGCACTCAAAATCAGTTTGAAATAAAACAATATCTAAAATATAGTTTGTGTTTTGGAATCCATGCATACTGTTTGACTAGCGTTAAAAGAAACAAGTTAATGTGCAAAACTTTCCCTGTCTAGCTTGTCAGTTTTCCCAGATACTATCCTATGGCAATAGTGTCCAGACTTATCTGTTTGTCCAATTATGATATGTATTTATGAGGTTTTTTAATATATAAATGTAGGTGATAGTTTATCAATGAATGCTTGCACATTTGCATCAGATTTCAAAATGAATAAGGCATTATTATTAAGGTACTTGAATTTATCGAGGGACTGGATTTATACCCCACTTGATTAACCAATATTTCCATATCACAGAGTGTCAGATTTCTGAAGTGCTCCTGTATACCCCTGGAATGTTATTAAAACATAAAATATTGTGTCTTTGTAGTACAAATCAGGTGGGCTGTATTTCTTAATGATGTTATTGTGCAATGTGGATTTTCCTTTAACATGTGATCATGTCTGTCTTATTTCCTCTTCTCCGCACAGGAAACTGTAACAAAGCAGAATTTTGGAATTCTGATGTTGAACTATGCGTGCCCTGCTCTGAATGCGTAGAATTTCCAAAAACACCATCATGTGACACATGTGAGTATGATTTATTCTGTAGCACCCACAGAGAAATGTTGAACTGTGCGCAGTGGGTTTTCCCATACCATATTTTGACACTGTTGAGTAATGACCTATCTCAAATCACTTTCTTTTTAGGATATAGATCTGGATTTATACAGATATAGATAGACAGCATGCAAAGCAGGATAAGAGAGGTTACCAGTACCATTACTGTCCTGTTTTTTTCAGGTACATTCATGGATGATACTTCATATGCCTGGAAACTGGCTGCCATTACCAGTTTCTCTGTGCTTGCAGTCTTAATCCTGTGTGGGATGTTGCTAGCAGGGGTGCTTGTGCATCAGTACCGGTCTCGGAAGAGAAGAACCTTACGTGGTATGAGCGTCTTCTTAGTATGTCGGTTAGAGCACAACAGAATATGTTTCCTTGTAGTGGCTCAGGCATTCATGAATAGGATCACTAAAATGTGGCCTTGCCTTTTCCCTGGAGAACCTAGGCCCTTCCGTTTCCCATTTCCTTTGTCTCCTTGGTGACCACAGGCCTAAGTGAGCAAGTTCCCTGTCCCCACCTCTGTTGTGCATATTGTTATAAAAAGATAACATAAAGGGGTGGTCAGCCACCAGCATAATGGGATGTATACACAAAGGAGAATGGAAAGTTATAGAGCCAAACACAACATTGAGGAAAACCCCACGGCATGATTTCAACTTTGGGAACTACACATGCATTTGTGAAAAAAAAGTTAATGTTCCAATTGTCATGAATTCACCAATTTTTCAATTAAATGAAAATATCAAAGATCAGTTTATTTTCATAAATCACAGATCATACTTTTCAATGCATCACAGCTGTAAGTACTGAATCAACATATTATTAACAAATATATCAGTTGTAAGTACTGAATCAAAATGTTTGGACCAAATTAAAAATAGCTTTTTCAGTTCAGCATATTGTATATCACATACATTATACTTATAATTATTTCAGTCTATTACATGTATTCTAATGTTACTTCCATGTTACCACATGATTACTTATTTTAGAGTGCCAATACTTTAAACCAGGGCTGTCCGATTTTGTTTTAGAAGCAACCATGTGAGTGCAGACTGTAATAGCCCAGCACTGAACCACTAAATTGAGCAAGTTAACTAATAATTATCTTCAATCTTTAATGTGAAGTCTGTAGAAATTTGAGTGTTGAAATACCACTGTGATCAATCCCGCGGGATCAGTAAATTAACCTGTCAGAGAGAAGCTGTCATTGCAGAGTGCCATTTTGCTTTCTAAGATCTTATGCTATGGTTGAATACCAGACCATGAAGACAAAAAAAAAAAAAACTTGGAGGTCTTTCAATGGTGTCTATTTGGTGGTGACAAATAGACCGCCACATAGATATACTGGTCATTCAGATTCTGCAAAAGGGAGTAAGTAAATAACAGGCTTTCAACTTAGACACAAAGAATATTCTTTTTATATGGAGGAAGGGTTAACATTTGCACAGTCACCTTTTAGCTCAATTATCACATCAGTTAACCTCAGTTAGTCCCCCTTTTTGAAGAGAGACGTCAGATGTCACATTTCAGAACGGAGTTGTACATTTAATGCTGAGTTAAACATTAGAAAATGGAAAAAGACTTTCACATGTTAAACAATGTTTAATAATTAATGTAATGCAGTGCACTCTACATTTCCATTGAAGCAAAGTGTAAAAAGGACCATTTAATTACTATCAATTGTCATATGAGCCCTACTGTCACATTTTCTGTAAACACTGAAATAGGAAGTAGCAAAATAATACTGCAACATTTGTCATAAAAAAGTTAATGTAATAACTATTTTACATTTTAGAGCCTATTGAGGAGACCACAGGACCTCTGTATCAAGTATAACCCTTTCAGGAGGTGTGTATTAATCCATTCGTTTCCACCCCGCACAGAATAAGCAACTGAATAAAATAAAACATGGCTATTGATACACACATAGCATGTACTGCAAACACAACTTTTAAGTGATATGACATCTTTGAAAATTGATCTTCTGAAACAAATGTCAAAATAATGAAAATACTAAACCCCTAAAAAAAAGTATAATCAACATTCAGTAGTGACCAATTACTCTGGAACACTAGGAGCATCAGGGCCTCCATTAGCTTCTCATTCCTGTCCTTCTTTTCCCTCAGGGTCTGAGTTGTGAGTGGACTGAAGCAAATGGAGATGGAATCTGGAACGTAATACCAGTCAATTCAATCTCACATGACTTTTCTTACTGGGAGGGGACCACTGAGTTTTTCTTAGGGCAGTTACACATGATTATTTATTACAAGACCATATTAAATTATAATTATAGACATTGTCATACATTACAAAGATTATAACTTTGAAATAAGGCAATTTGTGAACACAAATACTTTTGCAGTAATGACCCTGGGAGGACCTGTGGGACAGAGAAGAGAGACTTTGGTCATTTACTCTGATGTATTTAGGGGAGTACCAATAGCAGTGCAATCTCAACAGCGATGCAGCAATGAACTGATCCTTCCTGATTTTTTTTTTTTGATGTTCTGGGAAGAAAAAGGAAATGGATTGCAGCGACACAATCTTTCTAACCAGCAATAAGATTCTTTTGATAGACTCTAAATAGTCATTCGATTCTTACAACGTTTTCTACACCTTGTACCATGGACCAGTAAGAAACTAATGGGACCACCTGAATGAAAAATTAAGGGAATTTCAACACAGAATGTATGGTTAATATATAAATTATGCACTCCTCCCTCGCTGTATAATTATTGGTTGGATAATTGTGTATTATCTTTACTGACAATATCTATGGGTCCTTTGCTCTGTTACATACTGTTATTTAATTGTTAATTAATTGTAAATCATTACAGGATGCCAAGACGCACCTGTTAATGTGTTACTAAGGTGTCAATCAAGGTGGTTACACAACAAAAGGTCAAGATTGAATGGGTAACACCAGAAAAATGAAGTGTGTAAATCAAGTGCCTTCAAAATAGTTACTTGCAAATGAAGCAATATTTATTGGGGAAAGGTCCATACATTGCCCAGCACACTAAATATACCATTGGTAGGTATTGGATACAATTGTAATTACAAAACATAGCTCTAAGCTACTTTAACTAGGGGCATAAAATGGTTATCACTTTTCATAATAATTGTCATAAGTATATGTACATTTTTAGAATAAGTAAAATGGAGGACTTTCCCAAAAGTCACAAATAAAATCAATGCTGAAATGTATTTTCCTTATTATGGCCAATTTTTGCATCAACTCATTCTTTGTTATTCTTTTGTTATTGAGTTTATATTTTCATTTGCCCCACTTGCCAAATTAAATTGAACTGTATAATCTTCCCCACCACATAAATCCCCCACAGACTCTTCTGACTTATAGGGCAAATATGGGGCAGCCTATAGCCCAGTGGCTAAGGTGTTTAGCTGGGACCTGGAAGACTAGGTATTCAAACCCCAATGCAGCCACAATAATATTACTGCAGCTGTTGGGCCCTCGAGCAAGGCCCCAGACCTCACATTGTCTGGAGCGAATTGGACCATGGTTAGTCCAATCGACTATAAGTTTCTTTGGATACAAGCAGTAGATACATTACTGTAATTTAATGCAACTAGCCTTCATTAATTTCCAAACTGCAGATGTGACAAATGAAATACTGCCTATAAAGGCAGAGGAACACAGAGGAGTGGAGGACAAACCTACTGGTGTCCAGCTGGCCACAGGTGGTCAATAAAAATCAATAACATTGATAAGGTTGAGCCAGTTGTTGCCATATCAATATGCTGCTGCCCACAGCTGGTCATAGCCACAGGATATGTAACTACATCACCAAACCTCTGTGCTGATATGGCTTCTGATAATCTGTGTCAGTTTATAATAAATTATGAAAAACAACAAGATGAATGTGTACCTGGCGATACACATTTTTCAGCTACTGTGCTACGTACTGCCAAGCCATTAGCTACTGTACCATATGTAATTAGCAATAATTACCATTAAAAACAAAGGAGAGTACACACACAAGAACCATTCCAGTTCACAAAAGAAAAAATGTTCTAAAAAGCATGGTATCATTTTATTTTCAGTGATTTTGTGAAATGTTTTACAATGAAATGCTGAAAATGTATATTGTAACCTCATTCCTAGCCATCTATCAAGATATCATTCACTAAAACAGCACTATTCTATAATATTTAAAGCATTTTGGTATTATGAAATTAAGAGATACAGTACAGGCTTAAATGTAAAAGTAAATCTTATGGGAAATTAGTATATATTTTTGTGGGAGAATTTACAGAGGCACAAGGGTATACTGTCAGAGATAAACCCCACTGTCTGAGGTTACCATTCCTCTGTTAAAGTCTCTACCTCCATGCTGAATTAAAGAGCAGAGGGAAGTTCCACCTTAACTATATTTCTAGAGGCCAGCACCTCCAGTATACCAATTACTTGTGCCCTCTTTGCTTTGAAGAGTATACAGAGTTCAGAGTCTGCACTCCATGCATCATGGACATTGCACCATGAAAGGTGCCTCAACTGTTGTCTTGCTTACTTTCATACAAGTGATGGTGAGGAACTCTTACAAAACAGACTCTTACAAGAAAAAAGGAAGTTATCAATTTGCTTTATACTTCTCATGCTCTGTGCAATACTTTTTACTCCAAGGCTAGTTGTTTCAAGGTTGGGGTAACACATAGCACATATGAAGCTTGCATAGAAGATGTTTTTTGTGCCACAACATCAGCTGGAAAGATTGTAAAGCTCAGTGCTACCACCAGAGTCAATAAGACAACATCTTGAGAATTGTTTGGATTTAGCTACTAGAAGCATTTGGCAAAGTCTGATATGGAACCTTTTGAAAAGCTCAAACTCCACTCAGCACTGCTGCATAGGTATTTGACTCTTGTTAGACAATGTAAAAAAGTATCAAGCATGCTTACAATATCTATATCAACATGATGATGTTGAGAATGCCCACTGGTGCTGCTACTGTCACTAGTATCGAACCAGTCCAAGCTGATGGTAGTGAACCCGAGCCACATTTCTCCACACCCTTTTTATACCAGTCCAGCTGGCTAGACTTTTGATATATTTTTTAATTTACTGGGAATTTTAGAAAATGACTGCACACATTTGTGTTAAGTGTATCTGATTTGCAAATAAAATACAAAAAGTACATTTTAAATTGCCTCAAATTGTGTTTTGTATTTTCAACAACCATGTCATGCATTAGATATTTGGCCACAGTCACAAAACATTGATAAAACAAATGGGGGACAAGAAAAAAAAAAAAACGATATGAATTCAACTCAATAAGCTAACTTTTGATGTTGAAAAGATTTTTATTAGCTGTCCACCAAGCCAAGACACAGGCCCCAGAAAAAGACTCTTGATTGTATACTCTGCTTCTTGGCTGTCTCTCTGGTTTTCATGACGATCACAAAATGCATGACCGAGAGGCATTTTCGTGTCAGAGGTGTCCTCTATACCTACAAAATTCTCCCAAATACTTTGCTCATTTCAGAGAAAATCCTCAGATCTAAAGTGGATGAATATGTCATTTGCATGTATTAAAAATCTGGGCTAAAAACAAGAAGAAGACGTTTATAACTGGGAGGAACAGGATGAAACAGAGGAGCGGTAAAACAACACTACAGCTGCTACAGTTGTCTAAAACTCATGCAGAATTGAGGAAACTTGCTGTAGCTCTAGTAAGGGTCTGTAATAACATGTCGACCTTTCCGATACTTCGGGAAAAACTAAAGTAGCCGAACCCTAAGCAGGTGTACCATTGTTCATTCACAATCGCAAGGTAAAGGGAAAAGTGATTTGATATTCATTTAAAACAATCTGATCTTTGCTCGCTGTTAAGATCAAAGTGCCACATGATAAGCTTTGCAAATAGGCTACTTATACAAAATACAGAACATTGTTGCACTCTGTGCTTTATACATCAATGCACCCCGTCTTTGATTTACCAAATATGAAATATTTGGTAAATATATAAAATATTCTTAAAAAATAATAATAATAATAATCAGGATTGCTTCTCTCACTGAGGCCTTCACAAATATTTAACAACATCTAATTCCAAATTATGAAAAGATATAGGTCATTTATTAGTCACATTAGTCATATTCATTGAAGTGCTTGTATACCACGCCACATTTCGTCACCTAACCCCAAAATGACTACATTTAGCGATATCAGTTACCAGACCCATCGAGGACCTTTGACATTTACGGGATTCATGGACCTGATTTTTTCTTCTGGGTCGTGACTTCCCAGGCAGACTTTGTGCAGAGTGCCGCTAAGTCTCGTGTAGGTGCTCACCACAATTCGATTGGTGGACCGTATTTGTAAATGCTGCGAGCGTCTGCCTCTAGCGCGAGGGTCTACTTGCCTAAGCTGTACAGTTGCTTAGGAGACAGAGCAAGCAACCAAAACAATTAGCTTGCCTGCGTTCCGCGCAAGTATTATATTTTCGAGTGGCCGATTTACAGTACCGGCTAATATTTTCGCTATCTTGGGTGCCCATGAATTAAAATACGACTATCCATGTAAATGTCATTTGCTATTAGAGAGATATCCGACATAAATTACAATTATCTGAATTAGCTAGCCAGCTCCAAAGTCAGGCGAACGATTTTGGGAAATAACCAGTAAATTATGGTAGGGCGATTGTTAACAGTAAAGGCATGCATGGCCATTTTAACAGCATAATCTGAATTATGTAAAGCAATGCATTTGAAAGACTTGATTTTTAATAGTATCTTTAATTATCGTGTTAATTTTTTTTTTAGGAATCTCGTCCTCTGAATCCTGAGATATTATTGTGGTAGGTGATTTATTTCTAAATTTGCCTGTCACTTTTCTTTTATGCAAAATTGATGAAGGTATCATGATACATAATTTTTCTTTTCCTGCAGGGCAGACGTCACTCACATTGATATGGACGAAATTGACAACACAAAATCTACAACAGAATTGAAGAGGTTTCCATCTTTATCCTGTTTACTATTTCTTATTTACTCTGCAGCCCAATGTTGCCTATACCTATTTTTGGTGAATTAATGTTACAAAGGAATATAAGTGAATATGTTTCTGTGAGGACCCTTTTGTGGACCCGCATTACATTTTGAAAATAAAATTAACTCAGTGATTGACTGTCTCTTTGCAGGGTTCTGTGTAAGGTGTTGGGTGTTCAGGTAAACCATTCAAGGATGAGAGTGATGCTGGATGTGTATCTCCACGCACTGCAGTTTAGCAGGAAAGTGGGCTTAACCAGGGAGCAGATATCTGTGCTCCTCTCCATTATTAAAGCCATTCATGGAGCCAACATACGTGAGTACACATGAATGGTGCGGCAGTATGTTGAGCAATACTATTTATAAGTATGTTTTTGCGGTTGAGTATCAACTTAGTTCTGAAGTTGCTATACTCAGTAATGCCTTAGTCTAAGATTTACAGCAATGGCTACCCATGTCATTTCAGAGACTCAGCTCAACAACATTGATCTTTGCTTCACATTCTGCAAAGAACTGCTGCTTTGTCACTCTGCCAGGGTGAGTGTATAATTTATGTGAGTCATGTGGTCCCTATCTCTTTATCTATCCATGCCTAAGTTTGACAATATATGCTGAGACTTGGTAACACTCTATTTGATTCTTTGCTCATGATGCCTACTGGAGTTGAGTCTGTTTCAGAAGATCACAAAAGCCTTTATCCAGCAGAGAAGAAAATCTTACTCTCCTGCCAAAGTATCTTGAAATAGCAAAAGAAACAAGTGAAACAAGCCTATTAGTCGATCAGTTTATCTGTTTCGAGCATTCAGAATATCAAATACTAACTGTATTTAAATAGAAATGCCATGGACAAAAGTGGAAAAATCAAACCATGGCTCCAAAATTTAAAAAAAAAAGTTCTGAAACCCAGTCCAAATGACTATGTCATGAAATGTAGTTTTTGACTGGTTTTAGATCACGAAAATTGATTCAATCATCCAATACAATCCATTAATAAACTTCATCCATGTTTCACCTAGTGACAGGAGGGTCTGATTTCTGATACCATGTGACAGTAAAAAACATCCATTGCCATAGTACAGTCTCTGGTCACTTATAGAAGAGTCCTAAGCTGCATGCCAGTTAGACCGTTTGGACTCAATAATAGATACACAAAGCGTGTGGTTTTATGCATAATATCCCTCACTAATCACACAGTGACAAATGACTTCCATGACAGACATATATTTTACTCCCAAAGTAAAACACTTATTGTACAGATTTTAAGTTGGTTTGTTATGATTGTATTGCACATTTCCCATCTATTTTCTGCATTACCTTTGATCGCTTTCTCTCTTTCTCAGAGGCCTCCCTTCAACATTGACCTCTTCAGCTCTGAGCAAGTGACTGAGATCTTGCAGTACTTGGCCAACACCTACTTCAGACACTATGCACTATATAAGTATATATTCACTGCTAAGGTGATTGTGCAGTTGTATTTATACACATACCATTATGTTCTGTCAAGGTCGTGTTAAATGGTACAGTACTTTCTCGGTTGTGTTTGGATGTGCCTGGAGCTGCTCATATTTATTGTAACAAAGATTAATTTAAAACTACTCAATAGCTTTTTGGTAGGCCTGACTTTGTAGTGGTCTGTGATACGTTTTAAGGGTTATTGTAATTACTTTTTATTTTTGCTATGGAGAAATTTTACCGTAAGGATACTGATGGCAAGTTCTTCCATTTGGGAGTGTTGTGCATTTCAACATTCAACTCATTTGTATTGTATAGTTTGAAAGTCTTATGAAGTCTGTACCAAATATATTTGTAATATTCTCCCCTCCAATTTTGCAGGTGGAGTTAGACCTATCTTTGTCTTACTCTGAAATGCCAAATGACAAAGAATCTGAAGATTTAGGTATGGCTAGCGTTTGTAATTCATCAAGTTCAAATTCTCTATTCCCTTCCTCTGGTAGTGCCCTACATTCTTCTGAAATGTGTAGAAATATACAAAGCATACAACAGCAGTTTCCCACAACAGTATTAGAAGCAACCAGCCAAACTGTTGCTAACTACAGGCTAAAGTAATATATATATATATATATATATATATACACACACACACACACACACACAAAATTAAGGGACACACAAGACTTGTAAAGCCAGTTACTGTTCTTTATTATTCTTGATTACATGTATCTTTGGAATGTGTTCCAACTCTGCAAAGACTATTTCTGTTTATACAGTGCAGAATATACAGAAAATGAAAACACACACACACACACATCAGTGAAGCACAGAAACTTCAGGAGCTTACAGTCAGTCAATGATGGATTCCATAGGTGGAGCAAGGCTAAGCAGTCAGTGGCATGCTTGAACTAATCAATAAGTTCTGCACTTTACAGAAACCCAGTGACAGCTATAAACCCGGAAATCACTGATTACATGGCAGCTCCATCAATTCGACTGACTGAAGTCTCACTCTCCCATCACTGCTTGAACCCTAATATGATACCAGGGGACCACAGTTCAAGCCACAGCTGGCAATGCTACAGTCTGGATCAAATTCAAGACTTTTGATGATTATTCACCATGATGTCAGGACTTCATAAATTTGACATGTCTTTTAATTAAAAATGACATTAACCATGAAGGGAACGTCATGTTAAGTGAGGAAGTACATCTCTAAGGAACTACAGCAGTGTCCCACTTGGTTGTGTTTCAGTTGCTTACAGGTTAAGTTGTCTTATCAGCCATTAGTGCACATAAACAAGCGAAATACTTGGAAAATATTTAATATAAGTGGCATGTATTGAAGACAAGAACTGGACTGATGACACAAACTACAATAGTTTTGGCTCAGTATAAATGTGGGAGGGGGAAGCAAGTGCATGGGCCCTTTCATAAAACAAACATGACAGATTCATATCAAAATAGTTAAAATTACAAAACTAAAATGGACTGTTATACACCTCTGAGTAAAATGTCTTTAATTTAAAAACACGCATTAAGTGACAACCTCTTCCAGACTAAGAAGAAAGATTTTGGGGGAATTTTGGAAAAGGGCAGCTCGGTTCTGCTGCTCCCCCTTTTTGACCCAATGACCATAAATCCGAAAGGCACAACCATCAATAAGTTTGCGTACTCCTTTCAATGAGTAGGGGTCCTTGCACAGGAGCTGCCGTGTTACTGGCCTGGCACGGCGGTACCGACTGTATACACGAATACAAGCCAGCACTGTCAAGATCAATACCTTGAGAAGAAAGAAAAGGCTGATATACACACTATCAAGCTAAAACCTTCAACAGACAAACATGGGAACTGCATGCTTTACTTGACAATTATTTAATGGACGTATTTACAAATATGGTGACAGAGTAAGTCGTTCAATTCATACAAGTTTTTTTAAGTATAGGTTGAGCATCCCTAATCCAAAATCCGAAATGCTCCAAAATCCGAAACTTTTTGAGCACATGATACCACAATTTGAAAATTCCACACCTGATCTATGCAACATATGACCATCCATACATATGACTGAAAAAAAATATTGTATAAATTAAAAAAAGATATATGTAAATATAAAAATTACGTACGTCGTACATCCGCCAGTGCTAATGGCTGCATGCGTACAATAGTGACCGTCAGATGATATCTTGGCATTGTGTACATCTACATGCTACATGTGTCCGACTTATGTCCATTTTAAGACACAACCGGTCGGTCAGAACTGAATTCAAACATATTTCGGGGAATGGCCATACATAAAAATATTACAAAATCCAAAAAAATCCAAAATCCGAAACACCTCTGGTCCCAGGAATTTTGGATAAGGGATACTCAACCTGCATTAGCTACACGGTCGTGCAGCTCAATAAATTTTGCTCATTCGTTTGTGCTCACCAAAAACAGAATAAAGATGGTATTGATTGTTTTTACTTTGCTCTAAATGATCTGGTAATACATTACAAGTACTGACAACTCAATACAAAATATTTCATGATATAATTTCAGAATCAATTTCCATCTATGCTTCCTTTTTTTAGCAGCAATCACCATCTTTGATAATTCATATTTTTATACCCTTCAATGGATTAAAAGCTCCATTTCACCACCTGAAGTCCCATTTTTCTAAGCCAAATACTGCATTAGGTCCTCCTGGCAACTTAATACTAAGTTAGCTGCTAAACTTTTGTACTTTTTCCAACAGCTTTTATATCTTTCTCAGTGTGGTGGTTTTGAAATGAAAGTCTATAAGTGAGGAAGAGTTATTCAAGATGAAATCTGCTGAATTTCAGTCAGAGCTAACGAGAATGTATTTGCCCTATACCATACTGAAAAGAGATTTGTTCTGTACTATACATTAATACTGCCAAAATACTCACCCTGAAGGACCTGCGGGGGCTAAAGAGGCGCACCTCCTCTCTTTGGTATTGGCGGAAAAAGGGATGAGCCAGAGCCTGCTTAGCGGTTAGGCGGGATGAGGGTTCCACCAGCAGCAGCCTAGAGATCTAAGAAACCATGGAGAAAAAGAGGAAAGGCTTTTAAGAAAATGAAGACAAACTGAAATAAACAAAACGTATGAAGATTAATTCAATGATATCCAGACTAATCAGCATTTTAAGCTTATCATTGCTTGACCTGTGATATTCCATGATAGTAACAGGTTGTGGCCACTAGCTATGGCCACTAGCAGTGTTCCTGCCATTCAAAACATCACCATCTGTGCTGTGTTATATGTGGTTCTGTCAAATAATATATCAGGATATGAGATGAACACTTTCAAAAATAATTTGGGACATAGTATCCAAATTCATTGTAAATAAATTACAGAGAGCAAGAAACAAAAGTAATATTGAAAGCTGAGATGTGACCCAGTCTATATGTTTGTCTGTGGGAATGAACCTGAACTTATTACTCTTATGATCATTATTCTGTACCCATTTATCAAATTACTTTGTTTCCTTGCATACTGTACTGCTTACCTAGATTGGTATCTACCTAGATTAGTTAGCTATTGAGGATGCAAGCTATTAAGATTAGGGGGTTATAGTTAGCTGGCCAGTATTCTTTATAGCTCTTTAGGGATGATAATTTAGAAATAGCCTACCTTCGTAGATGGTTGGAATTACTGTGTCTGAAATCTAAGTTAGACTGTATAATAGATGGGAGACGGAGAGCTGGTTGCAGTGTTGTGGTTGGAGAGTTCACTCGCTCAGCAGTGGACACCTCTGTTTACATTAGTCAGGAAAGAAGCACTACAAGTACTGCACTTCTGACTGCTTGTTTTATACTTCATACAATAAAAGAATGGACAGTAACTTACTAAACTTTGTATATGTTGGTTTGTAAAACTTATGTCTACAATCTACAGCCCTATCGGAAAGGGTTATATTGATTGTTAACCTTTACCTTATACACAGTTTTGACTGACAACTCAGTGTAACACTGACACGAGTACAGTTGTATTACTGTAAGATAAATCCTATGTTTTTTCATTATCTGACATGTACAATCCTATTTGTTCATTTTCATCAAGGGCACCAATAAGTCTGTAGTCCATTGTACAACTGTTAATTAAAACAAGCTTGTTCAATCATGTTATACTAACATGTTGTGTAGTACGATCGTCAGACCCTACACCCCTGCCAGACCCCTCCGTTCTGCCACCTCTGGTCGCCTGAGGCAGCCCCCTCTCCGCTCCTGCACTTCCAGGTCACGTCTGCTGTCTGTCCTGGCCCCCCGGTGGTGGAATGATCTTCCCGTGGAGGTCAGAACAGCAGAGACATTGGCCATCTTCAAGCGCAGACTGAAGACTCACCTCTTCAGGCTGCACCTCTCCCCTCCCCTCCCTTGCTCTTTGTAATGTGTCTATTCCTATTTGCACTTATCTGTGATTGTTTTTAAAACTATGCTCTTAATTTGTGATTGTTTTTAACTAGGTTGTTTAGCAAGTTTGTAGTCTCTAGGGGAGTCCTGATCTATTCGATCACCTTGGCACTTGGGACTATTACCCCTCTCTAGGTTTATCTTCGCACTTTTTGTACTGTTCTTATGCACTTTGCCTTGTAAGTCGCTCTGGATAAGAGCGTCTAACAAATGCCCATAATGTAATGTAATGTAATGTACAGGAATACCATACTATAAAAACTGATAACATGAGTGACAATATCCTCATAGGAAAAAACATACCAAACCATGAGCTGTACCATCTCACTCTTAATATTTATGCATGTTGTATACAGATGTATACACATGTGAGAGCACACGCAAAGTAGGCCTTACCAGGTCCTTGATGGTGTCAGATCTATCATCCCACTCAGGCGAGCTGAACTGGTAACGTCCCTCCATGATCATCCTCAACATCAGCATTTGCTTGCGGTGCCAAAATGGCGGAGACCCTGCTAGGAGGGTGAACAGGATCACCCCACATGCCCAGCTAGGAACAGAAGATAAGGAATAAGATCACACAAACCATGGGTATGAGACACTACAGAGATTAAAGAGGAGAGACACCATATGAAGTCACAGAAAACATAGAGTGGAACACCATACAGAGGGAAGAACAGAAGCGGAAGAGCCACCAGCAGCAGTAAAACTTCAGAGGGGAAGGGCAAAGCCCAGTGGTGATGGAGGGCAATGGAGGAAGTAAAAAGCAGGGAAGAACCACAATGTGAAAATAAGAAATTTAGATTTACTGTTGGAGACTCACAGGTCAACCTCCTGACCGTATCCTGGGTGAGTCTCATCCATGGAACATTTCAAGATTTCTGGAGCTAGATAACCAGGAGTCCCACACAACTCTATGAGGAGGAAAGGGGGAAAAGTGCAAGTATACAACCTCACAATATGAAAAACTTGCAAAGCAAAGCTATCAAATAATAAAAAGAACTAATGTAAAACATGCATCTCCACCACATTTCCAAAAACCAGGTAATTGTTTATCCAATTGACGACTGACTGAAATGCATAGATAATGTAAGTGAAAAATACAGTTAAAGCCTGCATTCAAAGATATGTTTAAACCACAGTTGTCATTAAGATGTCTCAGTTATTAAGTGGACACTACTTTTACCTGCTGTCTACTGATTTTCATAAGTGACACAATTTGGGCTTGCACTGTGACTGCATAAGATAATGCATAAGAAGAACGCTTACACCTGTTGTCATTTATTCTGGACAGAAATGTACAGATGAAAATCTTTAAAAGTTATATAAGTTGCCACTTGGCAGAAATACACCAGTAACTTTGGAGTCTTTATAAAGTATGTCAGGGCTCTAATTAATTGAAATGATAAAAATGTATGGTGGCACTATAGTGTTCCACATAAAAGGGAAAAAAATCACCTTTACCTTTCAAAGAAACAACCATACTACAATGACTAAACCCCACATTAGGTACATGGACCCTGGGACACCAAACTCAAATTTGTCAATTGGCTAAAATGGCTGAAAGTGCTTAACAAGTTTACTTTGTTTCTTGCAGCTTAATTTATCATTGTAATTTTATTATCTATTTTCTACCATCTTTTCCCACCCCAAATTTAGCTTAACTGTTTAGCCTCACACTTCAATCCTCTCCTGCTATTGCAGGACACAGTCGTGAGCACGCAACTCATGCAACTCGTGACGACAGGACCACTTTTTCCAAACAGCACATGTACCAGCCATTGCATTCTGCAATATTTCAAAATATTGACTGCTGCAATATACTGCAACCTAACTGACTGTGCTGTTTGCTCAAGATTATACAGAGCCTGTAAGAGGCTAACAGGAGTCTCATTTTAAATTAATTATTTCAGTTAAAAATATTTTTTACTGTAGTTCTACTCCCATACCTCTCAATTTCTCACCAGGCTGGAGTTGAACAGAGAAGCCAAAATCAGACAGCTTTATATGCCCCTGGTCATCTAGAAGAATATTTTCTGGCTTCAGGTCCCTGTGGACGATGTTGAGAGAGTGGAGGTACTGAACAGCCTCCAGAAGAGCACGCATTATATTCCTTGTAAAGAAGATATGGAAGAAAAGAGGAGGGAGTCATATTTTTGAGATAACCTGATGAATACTCAAAAACAATCTTGGCATTTCACAAACATAATAGTGTGTCTTTTCAGATATTGTGGCCAGTAGAATCAGAAATCAAATTTCTAACTTGTCTAAGGCTTGAATTCACTTAATATTTGTCCATAACTGACCACCTGGCTTTGTCTATTTTTGACATGAACTGCCTCAGAAGGTAGCAATTTTAGACATTATTAGCCTGTCCACCATTTAACGTATAATTAAATAAAATGTTAAAAATATATATAAATTCATTTTTCATTTGAATTCAACCATGACCCTTCAGTTGGAATGCTAATTGACGTTGCCATTTAATGTGCCTTGTGTGTCACTGTCAATATACATTGTATCAATTAGTAAATAATTTCACATTTATATCTTTGTATCAGCATGACAGTACATCATTTCCTAAAACATACCATTACTGTGGTTGCCTGCATGGTTAATGTGATGCAAGTACTTAAACTGACTTGATAATTCTTTGAAGTCTTGCAAATAGTAGAGGTGTGAAATCTATCGACTAACACAGGAGAGAAGTGGCAAAGGGATGCACGTTATGAAGTATGATGAAGGTCCCTCTGCCGGCAGCCGTGGATATTCTATGCTACATGTCCTGCAGACCTTCCCTATAAATGCAGCTGCCTTTTATCAGGCAGTAGGCAGCACTAGGGATAGGAGGATATAAGATTTTATCTTTTATTGTGATAAAAACACTCAAGACAATCTTATCGTGGTGAATTTCCACGGGATAATCGTGAATATCCTCACATGAGCGTGAATATTCTCACATGACTGACTTGAAAAAGCTGTCTAGCTCACTAATGTACAGTCCTATTGATTTCCTGATTTATTTTGAATTGCCATTTGCCACAATGGGGAGCCCGCATCTTTCCAGCCATTCGTCATCGCCACCATGAGAATTTGTGATGATGAGGCAAATTAGCTATGTAGCTAAATAACTAATTTGCTTCATCTTCTACCTCTGGTTGGATGTAACGTTAACATTATAATGTTAGCACTGTGCGGTGCGGTCCCTCTCTTCCTATCTTATGTCTGGCCAGCTGAGGAAAGAATTTAATGCGGGTTTACACAATTTTATTTTACAGAAAATCCATATTCTCATTTGATATAGCCTATTAAAAGAAGAAATAGAAATTTAAAGTGTTCGTTCAGTTGCATGTACAATTAACATCGCTGTGTATGTATTTATAAGCTACAACAACAACAAATCCTATTAAGTTTGATCACTTAATAGGCTTTATGCACGTAAAAATGACCATCTACAGCATTTCCATTGCTGCAAGTCGTTCTGCTGCACTCCACTGTAACATTACATCTTCACCGCTAATATTCAGGACTGTATTCAAACGTTATCCAATCTTGTCAGTTAACGTTACCAAATAATTTTCAACATTCTTCTGAGTGATGTAATTCGTTAGAATGGGCTTTCTTAACAAAATGTAAGGTAAAGTGATTCCAGTATGTTTGTCATTTTAAGTATATTTTGATGAATATCGGTGAATATGATGAATATTTTGAAGTAATATTTTGATAATATTGTGAACCGCGATTATTCTGACCAGGATAATCGTGACATGAAAATTTCATACCATCCCATGTCTAGGCAGCACACTGCAAAAACTGACATAGCTTTGTTGTCATGATATCTCGTTCACCTGTCACGAGTGTATGCAGATCACTGGATTATTAATTAAAATTCAAACGAGCAAAACCATTGTCACCATTGCCAGCACGTCAGAATTAACTGGAAGGGCAGCACTAACCTTGTTTCTTTCTCACTAAGAGTGACTTTCTCTGTTAAGTAGTCAAATAGCTCTCCTCTTCTCATACTGAATAAAGCAGAATTCAACAAAAGGCAGAAAAAGGGAGAAAAGTCAAAAATACATTTATTTAGGGATGTTAGAATATAACATTTCATTACAACTGGGATGCGGGATTCACCGTACGATTCAATTTTTTTAAATTTAAAAATCGTATAAAAAAGATAGATGACAACAATTTGATTACGATGATTGTGCAATATTAGCCTATGTCATTTTTACAGAAAAATAAATATTTTTAGCAATGTTTTTCTTGCAATGGGTAAACATTGTTGTTACCATGCAAATAATAGACTTCCTCATAAACATACGTTCAGAAAACAGAAAATATGACAACTGACCAACAATTAAACTCAACTTGCTAGGCAGGCCAAAGTATGGCTGAACTGTGTACTTTGTCCTGGTAAAATTAAAATACTCTGAAACATGAGCTGAGAAGTTGTGCAGTTCAGTTGAATACATACATACTTGATGAGGAGGTGATTGCAGTATTTGGTTTTCAGTGTGGTGAACTTTAAAGTTAAGCCTGGCATGCTGAGGCATGCCAAGTCATGATGACTAGGGGGATGAACATGCATGCATGCATGTATCCATGTATATAGCCTACATTTATACATAGAGCAGTACTCATGGAGTGAGTAGGCACAATGATAACACTAGCCAAAAAGTCACACGGAGTAAACTAGTAAGTCACACTGGTCTAGCCAGTAAAGAATTTACTCACACCACCCAAAGGAATGGTCGCAAAATGTGACGAAATGGTTTTCAGCATCATCAACTCTCAAAAACCTTGCCTTAACGCAGATATCTTGCATATGGAAGGAGTAGTTTCATAACATAACCTGACAGTTCTGGGTACTCATTCAACACAAATAATCAAAGTGAGGTAAGAGAGCAAGTGCAAAAGAAATATCTCACCCTGCTGTCCCTCTTTAATGAAATGACTTGTTTGTCCATTTTAATAGAAATTCTATGAGTTTGTCCTCCATTTCAGCTGCAGTCAACCAATCAGGTTGCCCGCATAGAAAGTCAGGCAGACTTGCTTTTGACTAAACAGGTATTGGAGAACCAAAAATATTAAAAATAGCAATTCAAATTATGACTATCTTAAGCTACTGACCAACTTAGTCTTAGCTTGAAGGTTGTAGCAGGAGATTTGACAAGAATAATGAAAGATGAAAAAAAAAAAAACAGTAGGTTGCCTTTTCAAGCGAATGTAAATACATGATAATACAAATGAATATATTGTGTTACTTACAGGTCAAACACCAGAAATATGAATGTTGCAGACTCATATGAATCAATGAGGGTTACTTGAAGAAAAAGAAAGAAACAAACAGATTAACAAGCAGACATTGATCAACCACCCACAAAACTTATAAAAACATACACATTACTTCTATTTTGCTCACGGCAGTTATTGATAAAACAGATTAATATGAATGTAGAATGAAGACCAAGAATTAAGAATTACATTCTGGCCTGCCAAGAGCATGTCAACAACTAATATTTGTTTTTAATCAAAAACAAGAAATCTTATTGCTTTGCCCCCAGAGGCACCAAATTTTGTCTAGTGTTATATCAAACTTGATTTCCTATAGGCTTTCTGAAAATTAAATGATTTTTTTCATGAATCACTGAAAAGCCAAGTTTCCCGATTTATAAACAGTAATACACAAATAGGGAAATAAGTAATAAGACTATCTGAGTGAATTTACATGTCATCCAGCACACTCAGAATTACAATAATAAATTCTTTCCCCCACTTCTACAGGAACAATGAGACTGTTTCACATTCATGAAAAGGACGTTTAACTTACTTATGGAGGGATGTTCACTCACAACCTTGAGGATTTGGATCTCCTTAAGTGTAGAGCTCTTCACTTCCTCCAACTGTTGAGCTGTCATCTTCTCTGCTGTAATCTCAATTATCTTCACTGCCAATTCTTGCCCTGTTTGTTTGTGTACACACCTGCGAACCACACTACTCACACCTCTGTGAAGGAAATAAATTCATACATTCAATACATACACATTGTAAAATGGAAATTGAAAAAGAGTATAAAAATGTTAAATCATTTTGAAGGATAAACACCCTTTAAAGGATGGCAACTGAGGCTCAAGTTTGAATTAAATCAGTCAGGAAACCTTTCAAATTAAAGACAGGGTTTCCAAAAATCCTTTCTAAAAGTTCCAATGTAGCAAGATTTAAAACTGAGCCCCGAGTGCAGCAGGGCCTGAGAGATACACAGCAATTAAACTAAAATGAGCAAGAAAACCATATTACATAATAATGGTGTTTTTAAATACTATATTTTTGTTAGCTACCAAAGTGCATTGCACCTCATGCTGCAAAATCCCATATTTTTCTATCTTTTCTGCCCAACATATTCAAAATCTAAGGTTAAATGTTATTCTATAATACTGTATTTAGAATATTACTCTTTGTAAGAAAGATTCAAAATATAAAAAACTAAACCTTACATTAACAGTGAACCTTCATAAAACCTTATATGAATTTAGGAAAGCTAAAATGTTTTTCCATGAAAAAAGAAATTTTATCTTAATGGTATATACTAAAAACATCAGGTTTCTATTTTTATGGCCTTCCCAAAACAACTAAAAGCCAAACTGTCACTTGCTCAATTTAAGATATGGGAATATCTTCAAAACATAACAACCATTAAAAATTATTTTTACATGAAATAATTTTGGGACATGGGAAACACAAGTTATTAATTGATTGGCTAACCTGCCGATCACCTCTTTTGGATCATATTTCTGATAGAACTCCTTTGCTCCCACCCAATCAGGAAGTTCTTCTCCCAGCACTATGTCTCGTGTCATTGTTAGGATCTGGAAAAGAAGAGAAAAATCTAACTTCTATTTGTATTTTTTCCTAAATGTTTTACCAGTTCTAGTCTATGGATATAAAGATGTTATATTATTTCAGAAAATAAAATACATTTAAAAATCAAATGCCCAACATATTGGTGGGTGAGAAAGACTACAGCTACAACCACTAGACATACATTGCTAATCCATCATACATCTAAGTGATCTCTAGTGCATTTTATTTTTGATGCAGGATTATTCATCCCTGGTGTGACACTAGATTCCAGTGATCTATAGTCAAGTTTAATACTTGCAAAAAGGAAAAAAAAGTATTAATATGTCCTCACCACCAAATCCAATGAATGTACAGGTATACATCAAAATCTTCTCGCAAAAAATATACAGCACAACTGTACAACCAAATATGCAGTGTCAGGGTAGAACTTAGCTCAAAAACATGAACTCACCAGAAGTACAGTTAGTCGGTCACAAGAAAACTATTAAGAGACAAGCTAAGATGTACAACAGCTTTAATACCTGTGGACTGGTGATTTAAAAATCTATTTTTATTTTTTTATTTTATGTAATGCATTGGGTATTCTTTTTCTTTTTAATGAACACAGGAAGAATAGTTCAAACTAAAACCGGGGTGACGGGTGTTCTGTCCTTTTCTGTTTCGGGGGCAAAACGGAGGTAATGTGTGCTCTTTTGTTTGTGTGACAAACTGGGAGTGCGAGTGATGTGTCAAATAAATGCTAAACTCATTTTGTTCCATTAGTGTTATTGTACGTGTTCTCTGTTCCACTGACCTCAAAACCACCAATCTTTGCTATTACAGAATACTCAACAGGACCCACTGCATTGCAGGACTGGACTCGTAATTTTAACGCTTAGTTGTTAAAACAAAAGAACAGACATCTTAAATGATCGCATCCATGACTCAATCAGTCAACCACGACTAGAAGTTACGCCAATTTTCTCGGTGAACAAACACAGTTTGACATGCTTAAGGTCCATTAGCAAAATTCATATTTACGAACAAGAACAAGACTTCAGCTTGCTAATCTACCTTAGCGAGCTACCTAGACGTGTTGACGAAGGTCGCACGCTGTCCAAAACTTAGTTGTTACTCACCAATATTGACTGAACATTTCAAAAGAACCTACTTTTGACAACAGAACACATACTAGCTTTGCTCAATATTCTTGCATGTATAAACCAAGATAAACCAACCAAACCTGTGTCAACCAGCCAACCTGTGTTCCGCCAGCAACAATAATTAAGATACTTCCGGGTCGTTGTTGTCATAATAAAAGCCTCTACAAAAACGAAGAAATTGCACAAAAAAGGTAAAATGTAAAATTTAACCATCAAATATTGACGAAAATCCAAAGCATATAGTAAAGAAATTGATTTAAGTTTAATGAAGGAGCTGAGTTTGACAGTTTGATGTTAGGAATGGCATTACGTTAAACAGCTATATTTAAACTGGACAGCTGTGATAAGATATTTAGTGACCCACTAAATGTAAGGCATAAATTGTATGGAGGTGACATTGACGAAAAAAAAATCAGTTACGAACAGAAGAAAAGACAAGAGATTTTCTTTGGATGTTCATGAAATTGCAATGGGTGTTCATTCTACTCTGCAATATAATAAAAGTTTTGATGTGCAATTTTGGAGAGAGGTGGCAAAATTTTTACAGTGGCCAATTTCAAGACCAGATGCAGCGTACTGTGAAAATACTTAGGACCATGTGGACACATATCAATACTATGGAAAGAAATTACTTACAGACAGTAAATATTCTAAAAGCAGGAGAAATTCACTGAATCTGAAAATGTATTGATGTTAAGTTGGTGTCCCAAATGGATTGTCACATGAAATATCAGGAGCATTTCCTGTGTATTTAAAGTCCATAATAAACACGCCAGGCAAATGCCAGCAGCAGTCCATAAGACATTGGACAGCTATAAAACTTACTTGTTTTGGATACTAGTCACGTTCCTGAGTATTTCCAACCCCACTTTCATTGAGACATACATTTTAGTTTTTTTGTGTACAGTCCAAAATAAATGTGCCATAAAATCAGGTGTGTTTACTGTGTATACATGGTGCCAGGAAAATGGCAGCAGCAGTCCATAAGACATCAGACATTTTCCTCTTTTGTACTGGATACATGTTTCAAGCAGTCGGAACGACTGTAAAATCGTCACACATCTCATTTGGACTCAATTTAGGATCTTCACTAATGTTGCCTTTGTTTAAAATACTTGCAGTCATGGTTGATGTTTGCAGCAGCTGACATGAGATCCCTTTTAATATCCCTTTTAAAAAGAGTCCCTTTTAATTTATTTGTGCTGAACAAACAAAATGGGGTTATCAAGAAGACTTCACACATATGATAGCAATCTGGAATTATAATAAGGAAATGTAAAAGAATTAGCATTTTAATTCAGGCAAGTATTAATGATCACATTCCAGATAATGTCCCTGTTAAGTATCAGTTTAGAATCTCAAGTTGAATTTAGACAGGAAAACTAATACTAATCTATTACCCACTGTTTTTATGTTTTATGTTTAGTAATGTTTTATAATATGAAGTATGTTAAACACTTGTAATTAATACAAAAAATGCAATGAACTCATTCAGTACATTAACACAGCAAGTAAACGGTAGTATTGGGGGCCAAGCAGCAAAGCTGTGTAGGCACCCATTGGGTTTCTACCTTCTATTTTACAAAAAATGTTGTATCATTTGACCACTGGGGAGCACTGCAATGAGCAGAAATGCATGCTGACTAATAACTGTTTATGCAATTTCCTTAAAAAAGTAATTCCTGTGTCTTGTGCTATCTTGGGAGCTCCTATGGCTGAGCCATAGCAACTTGTCATGTCAATATAATTGATGCCGTTGACCTTACTGGATTTTATTGAAAGGTGTAAAAAAAAAAAAAAAAAATCACAAACCACAAATTTTGTCCAATTTTCACCAAATTTGGCACAGGCGATCTTCAGACCAAGCCTCACAAAAGTTATCAGATGGATTTTTGATTTTCAAAACCTTCCATTACTGCCAATTGAATTCAGTGGTGAAGCCGCCGAACAGGATGCTTGCAATGCTTTGATGTATCGATATCAACTGTGGTACATGGACTCGGGACCCCTTCCTGAGGATGTTCAAAAAAAAAAAAAAGGTGTTGCAATAAGCAAAAACATGTTCTCCCTAATAACTATTGATGTGTTCGCCTTATAAAAGTGATTCTTATGCATGGTGATGCCTTAGGAGATCCCAATAGATCCCTTTGGTCAATTGACATAAAACTTGCTACCAGTGCTTACAGCCATGCTTTTAACATGATCAGATCATGAAAAGGTGACTCATGGCTGCTTGTAGCTATATTTATAAACATTATTACTATCGTTATAATTGTAACCCTAATTATATTTGCCGACGTACTAGTAATAACACGCAACCTTTTGGAACGTTTAATACTGAGAATAACTGCGTTTTAGAGGTAACAATTCACATAAAAATAATGAAGTTCATCAGGGCTTTTATTTTGATGGATTTCATTGGCTTATTGCTGCTAAGTGCTGCTGATCCTTCCGAAATTCTTCCGATCCTTGAATTTTCAGCTACTTCCGAAAAAGCGTCCACAGGAGCAAAGTTGGACTTCCGGAGGACGTATTTACAGAAATTTTAAGTAAAACTGACGTAACTGAAAATTGCTGTGGAGAAAAAAATATCTGAGTATACTACTAATTACATACGAAATGTAGCCTAAATAATGTGATAAAGTACACATGTACACTGCATATACATAAGCCTGTATGTTTTTGTGCCATGTTTATACATGTAAACAGACAAATTCAAATATAGTGTCTATGCAATTTTCCAACACTCTTCGGGAAAATAAAATCCATCTTCTCATTATAATGAAGTTATTTGTACTGAATCAATAATATGGAGTATCAAAATGTAATTTTGATAAAAGGATAGAACCTACAGCATCCAACTAAAATAACAGGGGTGAAATAAAATATACTAGTCAGAAATAATCGAAATCTGGTCACAAATGTATATCTTTGGGGCTGGAATTGCTAAAAGAGTCCCATCCACGATTTTACATTGCAAAAATGTGACGCTATGAAAACAAAGGATTAAAAAAATGTCCATACATCCATATAAATTAACTCTAAGTGGATAAGGCAACTGTTCATGCACTGTTTGGAACCTTTTTCCCTAGGGTCACTTAAAAAACATTATGGCATGTTGTGATTTGGGACTGTAAGAAAATTAACCATCATGCACCAACACAAGGTTCATTATATTCATTCTACAAGAAAGAAATGCTCACATTTAGGCAAATTTGGTGGTAATTTTATATTTTTGGAGGTGGTGTGGACATGAGGGCACCATCAGGCAACACTGCATATTAGCTGTGTAGCGCTAATTTTAAAAAAAGCATTGTAACATTGTCAGATACAAAGCAGAGCCAATCTAATGATCCCTAGATGTCATTGATGAATTGCATAACAACTCTGCTGGACTTCCTCACAAATTCAAGATGCCAGCTGGAGAGCTTAAGATAGAGACTTCCTTTCATCAAGGTTTACCCAACCCATCATAACCTTACCCAACAAGGTTACATTTTAAATTTTATTCAGTTTTCAGTTTGCTCTTGCCTCGTACCTGTTGTCTCTCTCTCCTGCATGCTGAACATCAGCAGCAGAGTGTGTGGATCAAAGAAAGCACACACCTTGGCTCTTCCTCTGTTTGTGCCTGTTGCTCCAGGGGATGGAGCAAAGGGGCCATATTACTTTTGCAGATTTGGTTTATTGCCATCTGTTCAGTATTTTGGTGAATGTAATTTTCTACATATATTTCTTGTTGGGTTTTTTTTTGTTATTATCATTTTGCCATAATATTGAATACTCCATGTACTTCCCTCTCTGAAATAGCTCTAACTTATGGATAAAGGCTATAGAGGTCATACAAGGCTGTCTGGTGAGTCTGGTACTGGCAGCTGGGCTGTGGCAAGATAAAGGGTTTGTGAGTCATTTTTTTCTTTTTTGCCAACTTTGAATTTTGACTTAAGGAAAATCAAATGTCTTAAGCTTTTGGTTTATGTTCACTAGATTTTTTTTGTAAGAAAAAAAAATAGCTCTCAATGAAAAATGTTCTTCCAAAGAATTATG
>JAFBMS010001352.1:0-42663 GCA_019788955.1 Albula glossodonta | reverse complement strand
CCCTCTTCAAACCACACTGCGATGCTGGCTGTGCCATCAGCTGTTGATTAATCTGGTCTTAAGAGCTATTATCACTTTCAAACAGAAAACACATCAAACCATCGTAGATCCATTTGCAGGCTCAATCTAAAAGCAAAATGTCTTTGACAAAAGATAACTACCTGTGATTAGAGTAGATAGAGGCTTGTGCAACTTAAGTTCCATTCTGTACTATACGTTTATAAATCTAATTTAAAAATTATAATTTTCTCGCTGCACTGCTAATGGCCCGATGAACACGTTCTTCTTTGTGCACTCTGTCAAAAATCCACCACACAAATAGTGCTTCTCTGGTTTTATAGTTTCATGGACATTATTTATTCAGAAATTCAGACAAATATAGACAAATATAGCAAAACTTGTCAAGAACACCACCAAGGACAATAGAAAATATAAGAAGGTATGCTGATAATAGCAAAATTCAGCTATTTAAAAACTAACAAATGCAGTCACGTAGAGCTTATTTCTATATTAATACCTAATATTTCTTTAAGCATTGATGCTTAAAACAGCCCAGTACAACAGTGTCACTGCATGCAGCAAGCACAAGTATGGAAGCATCTTTGGCTCAAATACTCCGCTGTCCAGAGCAGATCTGAATATTCATTCTAACCAGATGCTCGTGAAACCTCGCTGACACACTGATTTTCCCATCCACAGTAAGACCGCTGAATACAGGATGCACTGAGCTGGGTCACAGTCTGTCCTGATTCAAGCCATTCTGACCAGAGTGGGTCAGAGTGCAAATATTCATAACTGACCAATGAGATTCTCTCTGATGTGGGGTCAGGTTTCCCCTGTCCATATCCAAACCTTATCCATTAACAGCTAATAAGCAGAAATTACCATAGTTCAGGGCTGATACCCATAAATCTTCAGAGAGTCAGATTTCTGATCTACCAACAGGTTTCTCTTACTAACTTTATCAATTACCATCTGAAAGGCAAAACTGATGCTAGAGCAGTGCATTTATTTTTAAGCCCTTTATAAACATGGGCTCCAATCATGGAGAGGAAAAAGGCAAATTTGTTTTCCGGATTTGTATCACTATGCATGATTGACAGTGCCTACATTCTTAATTCATTCTGAGCGCAGAATTGCAGATTAGAAATGTGTCAGGAGTGCAGGTTTGCATGTGAAAATAAAAACAGTGTATTCCATAATTAACAAAAAAGAAAGAGTTAGCATCAGCCTTAATTTGTGAGATCGCTATTGCTACAGTTAAGTAAACAGGAGCAGGCTGAGATTGACAGCGTGTTGTGACAGCGCGGCGAGGGCTTGTCAGCGGTCGGGCTTTGGGCGGAAATCTGTTCACATGCAAGGTGAGCCGGAGAGAAGGAAAACAATGTCAGTCAGCCGCAAAACTGTGACAAGATGCAATCGCAACCAGAACGAACCAAGGGGACAGTGATTAATGCGACAGAGAGAAAACAAGCAGAAAATATCGCCACGCTATGCAAACCAAAACAGGCTGGCTAGCTGAAACAGGGAAGATTTAGGAATAACTTTTTTCCCAGGTCAGGGGAGGGGAAAAAAACAAAAAACAAATGAATTCCTGAAGGCTGCATCCACTACATCATTTTAAATTCCACTCCTCTCTTGCTGCTGCTCCAATTCTACTCCTAAAAATGAGATAATTGCTTCATTTAAAGAAAAAAAAACCCTCACACGCTCACCAGACAAGCACACGCCCCTATGCACAAACATATGCATACACACACACAAACATGCACATGCACACACACACTCACATGCGTGCACACACAAGCACACTTACACATTCTCTCTCTCACACACACACTCACACATACACACGAGCGCACACACACACAAGCACACTTACACATTCTCTCTCTCACACACACACTCACACATACACACACACACACAATCACATTTACACTTTCTCTCTCTCACACACACACACACTCACGTGCACGCATACACTCTCTGTCACACACACAAGCACACTCTCTCTCACAAACACACACTCTCTCATGCACACACACGCACACTTACACATACTCTCTCTCACTCTCACACACACACGGACACACACACACTCACTCACTCACTCATACACACACACACACACGGACACACACACTCACTCACACACACACACACATTTACACATTTACACACTCACACATCCACACATTCACTCACACACTCAAATATCCAGACCATGATCTTGCATAACTTGAGTCACCTTCCCGGTTCCCCCTTGGCAAGGCTGCTGGGTCAGACTGTTGCGTTGCGTGTGAAAGGGTCAGCATAACCCCTGCCAAAGAACACTTCGGCCCCCATACAGTTTATGCAACACTTTCTCCGTCAGTCAGCTATGCCTGTGGCCTCCAGAAGGAGAGGCTTTTAAAATAGAAAAGTCAGAAAGGTAAACACAATTGATAGACCCTGCTCTTACAAGGCCTATGGGACAACATGACTTCCTGTCCGGAGGGAGAGGGGGAGGAGACAGCTTCCTGTGAGCTGAGGCGATGGTGTTGTGTCAGAGAGAACGAGAGCGAGAGAGAGCAAGAAAGACAGAGAGAGAGCTGAGAGAGAGAGAGAGCAAGAGAGAGACAGAGGGCAAGCGGAGAAGGGGCACAGGGGCCCATAAGCCAGGCCCTTGCATAACTTTCACTTTAGCTTTGGAGCAAGCAGGAGAGAGAGAGAGCTTGGTGGGTGGGGGGAAGTGGAATGTTTATTGATTTTAGTCACACATGTAACTCCAAAGAGGAACTTTGGTATAGGCCTTTAGCACGCTATGGGAATCCACCAAGTCACAGCTACAGAGTAAGAAACTCCCCACCCCCCATTGAAGGAAAGGCTATCTGCCTCCATTCCAAGCAAAAGCATCATGCAGCCATGTGATAGATACAAAGACATCACCAGAATTAAGAGCAAAAATGTGATGAATGTTGTGAATCCTATAGATACAAGTGATGTTTTTTTTTTTTTTTTTTTTCTGTGGAAGCATTTCACAGGGCTTCTTAAGCTTGCAGGTGCGCTGCCACATCATACTGATGTCTCTATATTGCCCAGCCCAACCGCAGCTGTATTTGTGCCTGATTTCAGTTTGAAGATGTCTGCACCAATCACAGAGCTGCTGCTGGGACTGAAACACAGGTAGCACAGCTGTGCTTTAACCCCCCAGCTGCTCACAACTGAGCGGACAGGAGCACAAAAGTTACCATCAGATACATGGAATTAATGATTTACAAGAGACTATGAGAACAGCCAAAGGTTTTGCTGTAATATGTAATCAAAAAAAAATGTTGCAAGGTTATGTGAACACTCTCGGTAGTCAGGATTTGGAGGTGACTCCAGGAAGAGAAAAACATGGCTGTGGTTAATATTGAACTTTGCAGTGTTACGAAAATTAGTGCTACTGTAACAAATTTAGTTGGTCAGTTATATGTTTTATAGCTACCACAGGCAACTCAATAACCCCTGTATAAAAACACTATGATGTAACAAGTCAGTGATTTTCTCATTATTCTGCAGCAGTATGTTTTTCAGTTTTGCATTTACAAAAGAGTGAAAATAGCAAGATGAAAGCTCAAAACCTCTGTTTCTCCTCATAGAATGTCGAGATCAGAGTGCTCAAATTATTCCACAATGGCCTTATGTCTTTCGCATAGTCTACTGAGGTCAGAGAACAAAAATAATTTCAAAAAGAGCAATGTTTTACATCGCTGTGCACTGATGACAGAGTATTCAATTAACTGCACAATGGTTTACTTCCGAGTGTGATGATGTCAGAGTACTCAAATAATTCTGCAGTGGCCCTGATTCACCTCACAGTGTCATAATGTCAGAGTACTCAGAGAATTCTGCAGTGGCCCTGATTCACCTCACAGTGTCATAATGTCAGAGTACTCAGAGAATTCTGCAGTGGCCCTGATTCACCTCACAGTGTCATAATGTCAGAGTACTCAGAGAATTCTGCAGTGGCCCTGATTCACCTCACAGTGTCATAATGTCAGAGTACTCAGAGAATTCTGCAGTGGCCCTGATTCACCTCACAGTGTCATAATGTCAGAGTACTCAGAGAATTCTGTGCTATGATAAAACAGAGCTGGGATGTGGGACACAAACAGTCCTGGCTCGACCTCAACCACTGTTGGTGAATCCACTGCAGACAGGGCTTAAAGAGAGAACCTGCATCTGAAAGAGATACATGTGGTTTCACATTTCCTCAGGTCATTAAGCAAACAAAAGATAAACACTGCATACTCTATTTCTGGTCTCAGATGGCAACACACAAGTGTCTAAGCGTGCTTGGATGTGTAAACACGTGGTAATTGAGGTACCACGGTCACCTGCAGATGAGTAGAAAAGCAGTTCATATGGATTACATCATCGGGCTTACAGCAATACAGTACTTCTGTGCTAATTGATTACATGCAAACTGTGATATTCACAACAAGCAGCACTACACAGACAAGCTTTTTCCTGAGTGCACTTTACAGCATGCAGAAACAGCTACACAAACTGACCCAAAAACTATTTGTGAACTGACACGTATTGCAGACAGAGAGTAAAGAATTCTAAAGGATAAAAATCTATGTGTGTATATAGACACACACACACACACACACACACACACACACACACACACACACACACCAATTATGAAGTTATACATTATTATCGCAGTATTCTTTTGCTGTTACGTCTGAGCATGCATTTGCACATGGCCACAGTTACCATGGCAAGGATATTCTTCTGTTTATGTAGCCAATTCGCAGGCTCTACACAAAGAAAGGAATCATAGGATACCATTAAGGGTTCCCAAGGGCATAACCAACATCTAAGCCCTGGCTGCCATCTGGTCACTTAGATTTGGGACACAACCTAGTGTGGCAGTGTTATGAGTGAATATTGTGCCTTTTTATTCCCATAAGGAGGCTTTTTGGGCCCTGGGAGCAAGGTGCCTGTACTATTTAGCCAATGAATGACTCAAATTAATCATTAAAGTTCATGTCTCTTATTCCAGAGCTATCCTACCAGTTTTCACAGATGACTACACAGTTAAGTTACTGCACCTGCCTTCTCCAGTCTGAACTGGTTGGAACTTCAGGTGAAAACAAGAACAAGCATACACCGTGACTTAAACAAGGCAACACATTACATTACTGGTATTTCGCAGACACTCTTATCCACAGCGACTTACAACTGAAACACAAGACAACCAAGAGGTGGGACCTGTGCCAGGATTTGAACACCCACAGCTGAATGACTTCTGCTTTATTGTTTTTTTTTTTGAAAGTTGATTGTCCAACCGATTGTGCTACAACGTCTTTTGGTTCAACACACCACAGCCCAAACACTGCCGGCCCTCAGGGTGGGGGACTGACACCGCTTGTGTAGAGGAGGAATCGGGGTGGGACTGGTACTCTGCTCTCACCTTTCCGAGGCACCGCCATTGTGGCACTGCTACTGCTTTGGCCTCCACTGCCAGCCCCTCCGGAGCTCCGCCCACTGTACCCAGAGGGGGCGGGGCCTGGATCCAGGGCACCGCCCTGGCTGCTGCTGGTCTTGCTCACACCATTCGGAATATCCAGGATCTTCAGCTCCTTGATGTCCATTGCACTGTGGAGGAGGAGTTATGCAAATGAGGATGTGAAACTTGACTGACCAACATGTTGCTCATCCAACACACCACCCTCCCACGCACACATGCCCCCAGATACACACAAACGTATGCAAAAACACACAAAACACACATGTGTAAAATGGGGATGGCAGGTTAACAAGGGGGATGCATTTTGGTCATTTTGCTAACAAGTGGGATGGCATCCCTCCTTATATCGCCTACTGGTTATATCACCTTGAGGGGGGGGGGGGGGGGGGGAAGAATTTAAAATGTCCAGCGCTGCAACACTGAAGTGCCCCACCTGAATGTGACCTCTGGGACAGGGCACTTGACGCCATTGTGAAAAGGCTGCCTGAGGGATATAGTCTGGCTGGCCTGGTCCACGGCGGACACCTCTCCCTGAAACACTCCCAGTGTCGCCCCGCAGTTGATGGACACCAGACTCCCCAGCCAGTCGGCAGACATACTGCGTCCACCTGTATTAGCAACGGTTAACATGAATTAGTTCTCATTCAGAAATAAGGGTAAAATACACTTCATGCTTATACGGGTGAATCAACCTCTTCACCTTCCAAGGGCATTCTCGCTAAATTAAGTGTAGCCTTGAAGCTAAAGTCTGAATGGCTAATTTACAGCGCCTACCGAATGTTAAATGTCGTCGAGGTGACTGGTGTCGGAGGTTAACATCAGTCATCTCTCACTTTAAAGATACAGGCTGGGATTCAATACACATTTGTCGTTAATTTGAGTTTACCAGTAAGTGTTCCTTTTCATCCGTTTGGCGAGTTCAAGAATCACGAAAATTGACAAATGTAAACATTACCTGATGTAGCTACCTAGCGGTAAACAAACACCATTCAGTAGTGATAGCATTTTGAGGGTCATCAACGTTAGCTCCCCAAAAAGATATCAACCCAACAGTCTCCCTAACGTTAAAGCAAAATGCAACATGTAATGTGTGCGTGAAGAGAGATTGATAGCAAACATGTTTTCCAGCAAGTAACTCAAGACTGGTACTTTCCCTCTTCAAGCAAAGTGCCTACATCTATAAACAATAACGTTACCAGCTACAACTATCTATCCTGGTTAGCAGCTAGTTAGCAAACTCATTCATGATAACATTAACAATAAGCAGCGTTCGACATGTCTGTAATCTTCAAACATTCAGCAAGGTGCACTGTGCTGAAAACGATAAACACACTATAACATTAGCGATACATAATCAGTGCTGATTATACCTGTACTGCTTGTATTACTGGCTAACTTTGCTAATATTTGATTCATGCAATCCTGATAACGTTATCCTAGCTAGCTAGATAGATAGCCAAATTTCTTTTTATTTTGCTAAATATCAGCACTGTCTGCTTAACTTTACAATTTCAGAATACTTCAGCAGGGAAGCACGTACAATGCAGCTATCTTCCCATCGTTATTTAACTCGCTTGCTGCCAGATAACTTTTGTTTACATTAGCTAAGCAAACAGATACGGCTAGCTAGATTACTTGGTTCGCTAACGATTAAAGCTTCGTATATGATGCTAGCTAGCAAACTAATGCATTTCAGTTCCCAAGAATAACTTAGCTAACGCTACATACCTTCAGTTCAATCAAAAATCAGGGTGTAAATTTAGGAAGAATGACCAATTCACCAAACAAACTATTTTCAGCACGGACAATATTTCACATTTCGGAGATGACAGATTTTCGAATCGCGGAATCCGGTGTTCCACTTCCTGAAGGCCAATCTCCGTCCTTGCTCGGCTCAATACCTCACTTCCTGTTACTCCTAAACGGATCACTGGTGCTGAATTTTTCATATTACATTTACTTGACGTGTTGCTACTAAAATATCTAGCTATTTGCTCAAATTCACTATAACACATTGTCGATACAGTGTAGTGGAAATTCTACATGAAAAATTGTGTAGGTGTACCCTGTAGCCTACTTGAGAAGTTAAATTGGGCAGCTCTGGAGTGTTTGTCATTATTGGTGACCGGCGGCAGGTAAACAATGAAGTAAACATTATACAGTTTAGATTTATCACGTAAAGAAACAGGAAAATGGCTCACTCTATTAATGCATATGATGGTTGTGAATGAGTGTGACTGTGATTTCATCCTTAATGAGTTCAAGTTTGAGCACCTCCTAGTTGTTGTTTTTATTTTGTTTTACATTTTATTTTTCATAATTATCATGGTGGGAGTTAATGCTTCATCAAAACTGGGATGTAAAAAAAATAGACTTCTGCCATGTGCTTTTAGCATCTCACAGAGATATTTATTTATTTATTAAAAACCAAAAAATAATACCAGTCATTTAACTAAACAGTATACATAAATACACCAACATGTAGCAAGAGCTTGCCTACACAATTAGATAATTAATACAAGTTCTTTTTGTTCTTCAAAGTTCAACTGAAAATGTAAAAAGCCCTTCATCTTTGCTATGCCAAAATGACATACACATCTATCTATACACTATCAAAATATTGGCTATGGGACAAACCTATTACAGAGAATAATAACCAGTGCTAACATTGTAAATAATACAGTGATCTGGTCAATTAGACAAAGTCATTGTAAAATACTTTCTGCTAAAATAATTTCACTACAGGCTGCAGAAAAAGCAAAAATAGCTCAAACAGTGTATGTCACCAGAAATACATACGTATGCACTATAAATCACATTTAGGGATAAAAGCCAAATAATGGCAAAATAGCTTCAATGTCTTGAATCCATATTTGACAGATTCACCCAGTGAAATGACTTTTACTGTGAAAAGTCTTCTACGGAAGATGGTAGATGAATTCTGCAGTTTAATTTGCTGTACGATAGCAGATGAGAAAAGGCACTTTCTAATTGTTTATGGCAACATTTCTTCTTCTGAAATGCCACTCATATGACAATAAGAACTTGATAAACATTCAAATCATATGATATGACAACTGTGACCAGGAGAACCTTGGTGGAATGGGTTTAAAAAGTCACATGCCATTTCCTGTGCAGGGCACCTGACATTATTTCTAATTGCCTTTCACACTTTTCTAGGTCGCCATAAGTAAATTCACTCATATCTTATCGTTCATAGTTGGATTAAATCTAACCCTTTTCACCTCTCATAAAACAGACAGAACAGGAAGAATATCACATCTATAACAGATATGAAGGAAGCAGTGAGACTTGGCGCTGTACTCCCACACAAAGAGATACAAGGAATACCCTGTTACACTTTTTCTACTTCTTTAACCTGCACAGGTCTGGATTTAGTATCCACAGAGAAATACTTCAGGCCCAGCGGTGTAACTTTGAGTGGCTGTGCTGGAAGAGCTGCATCAGGAGATGGGGGTGGGGGCGGGGGCGGGTCTCTCAGGCTTCCTCCTGTGCCCGAAGGGTGGCACCCAGCTGGCAGCGCTTGTGCTTCATGGTGAGGCCGTACTCCGGGGTCATGTCCAGCGGTTGCCCTGGGAGCTCGTGGAAGCGCAGCCTCTGCACCAGGATGGCCATGAAGAGGAAGAACTCGGTGCGGCCGATGGCCTCCCCGATGCAGCGCCTCTTTCCCATCCCAAAGAGCATCACCTTCTCCGCGTCAGTCTTGTTGATGGACGTGCCATCGGCGTTCAGAAACCGCTCAGGGCTGAAGGAAGAGGGGTTCTTCCATGTTGCGCTGTGGAGACAGGGAGGAGGGGAAGTCATCAGTAATGTTGAGCTTTACCCTCCAGCAACTGAAGTTATGATCAAAGGCTTTTGAAAGCAGCATTAGGCTGTCCCCAGGAAATGTTCAGGAAATTCTTATGGCAGGGTGGACAAATTTTTTTCTGCTGTACAAATGGGGGGGGGGGGGGGGGGGGGGGGGGGGGGGGATTGGTTGCACTGTAGCTGAGCCTGAATAATATTGTGGTGTCGTACACAACTGAACATACCTGTCATGGTTGACCTGCCATTGGTTAATGAAGACACAGGTGTTCTTGGGGATGAAAAACCCGTTCAGTGCTGTGTCTTTAGTGGTACTGCAGAAAGACAAAAAAAAAGGCAGGAGTTACAATGTATCTGCAGTTTATTCCTACAATGTCACATAGCTGTGCTTGAGAGAGGGATTAATATCACATTCTTCCATAACATTTCCATATATTTTGACAGAGCTTGTCTTGCAGCTTTAAAATATGAAGTGACACATGGGTCATTTTTGTCATATGTCAGCGCTTTGAGATGCTAAGATGAAAGACGATGAATAAACGCAATCCATTATACCAAGGGTGTCAAACTCATGTCCTGGAGGCCTGCAGTACATGCAGGTCTTTATGGTTTACAGCAGACAGTTTAGCCCTTGGAAGTAAGCTATGGGGACTCTTTCAACAACTTTGTTGAGGTCTTGAACACCAACAGGCACTGTAGCCCTATAGGACTACAGTCTGAGACTCCTGTATGACAGTGAGTATACCCATTCAGGTGTGCAAGACTTTCATTGCGGAAGTGAGAGATGCTTAATGTAACTTACCAGTGTGGGATAGTGAAGGGCACGAAGGAAGAGTGCCGGAAAATCTCCAGAATGAAAGCCTCCAGGTATGGTAGGTTGGGCTTGTCAGATAGACGTGGAGTTCTCTCCATTCCTACAACGTTCTCTACAGGGCAGACGAAAACACGTGAGCATGCAACAGCCTCACTGTATCTGTATAAAAATATTACACAATTCTGTTATGATAATGAAAATTAGTAGTAGTAGAAGTATTAAATTATGTATGTGAATGAGAATGATATCAACTCACTCATTTCTTGGTGGAGTTTCTCCTGGATTTCTGGGTATGCAACCAAATACACAACAGCCCATGATAAACCTGTGCTGATGGTGTCAAATCCTGAGGGAGAACATGGAGGAAACTGATGAGTTTGTGCTGAAACACTGCGAAAGCCTCAGGCGATGCTTAACTACAAATCATCAGACAGTCTGAGCCGTTTAATATAATAAAAAAACAAATGGTTCAACATACTACGCCATTATCAATACATCTCTTGCATTTATGCTTTCGTCATTCCTGCGTACCAGCGCCGAAGAGGTCATTGACGATGCCGACGATCTTCTCGTCTGAGATCTGGACGTTGGAGTTCTCATCCAGCTTTCTGTCCTCACAGTGGTCGATGAGGGAGTCTGTGATGTCACGGATGTTGTTCTTAAAGGGACCAAACACAGAGTGGGAATGAATTCCATGGCTACCATGACTTTTACTGAACATGAAATATATAAGTTTATGTAAAGTGTGTATACAAAGCAGGGGTGTCCAGTTTTATCCACGGAGACCTCATGCGGGAGCAGACCTTTGTTCTAGCCCAGCTTCTGATTACAGGTGTTGATTGAAAACTTGAATCAAACTGATCAAGCAGTCAGATCAGGTGCTGCAGTGCTGGGCTATAACAAAAACCTACACCCATTCTCACCCTTCCCAGAAAAGACTGGACACTAGCGATGGGGGAGTGAAGTTTAATTTAACCATAAAATGGGAGCGACCATAGAGTGTCACTAACTTCCTGATTTGGACCAATGATCATGCCAATGATTGACAGATCAGTGTAGCTTCACCCTCGAAGGGTTCATGAAACCTCATTCAGCCATCACTACAAGACACCGACTTCCGAAGACATCAACACTGACCTTGTCATAAGAGCTGTAGTGCTCTCTGACGATCTTCTGCACGAAGGCATTGAAGCGGGCGTTGATGTCCATGAAGGCCTTCATGGTCCGGCTCGGGAGGAAACGGAGAAAGGGGATGAAGTCGGCGGGGTTCCCGCTGCCCGTCACCTGCCCAAATTCGTCACTCATGTTCACCAGGTTCACCAGCTCCTGGTCGTCGTGGCTGTAGCGTTTGCCGAAGCACATGCCACAGATCACGTTGGCGACAGACACCACTATGTGGCGGAAGGGGTCGAAGCTGCCGCTAGCCTCCATGACGGCTCCCAGCCGCTCCACCAGGCAGACGCCCTCCTTGCTGACGTGCTCCTCCAGGATGCAGGAGTACCCGGCATCATTTCCCTCTAGGGTGGAGAAGGATCGCAGGGCGTTCATGGCTAGCTTTCGGCGGGCTCGCCACACGCCGGCCTGGTCGCTGCTGAAGGCCAGGCTCTTGCCGTCGTTGATGAACTGGAAGGAGTACAGGTCAGGCCGGGAGGCGAACTCCTCGCCCTGTTTGATGAGCGCCTGCCGCACCGTTTCGGACCCACTAAGGACGACCACGGGCCGCGTGCCGATCTGGATCTGGTAGACGTGGCCGTACTGCTTGCTCATGGCGGTCAGGCTAAGGTGGGGGTTGGCCCCAACCTCCAGCACGTTCCCGATTATGGGGAAAGGCTTGGGGCCTGGAAGCCGCTGCAACCCCTCAGGGATATTTGAGCGGAAGAGCCGAAGTAGGAGGTACACCACACAAATTGTCACCATGGCCACCAAGCTTTCTGACACCGACAACGACCCCACCACGGGCAGAATCATTAGGGCCATTTCTAGGACTGTGGAGTTTTTTTTTCAGTAGACAAGAGAGGGAACTGTTGGTTGGAACACCTGTTCAGGTAGAAAAGAAAAAAAAAACTCCAATGAAATCTAAAAGCAGCATGGCTGAATGAAGAAATCAAATCAGCAAGGATTTTCAAACAGCATGAAGTAACTTTGCTCCTGTGTGACATTCTCTGCCAAAATCTTGTTTCAGCTTGAATGGAATTGATTACATTAGTGTGGGAGGTACAACCCTCGAGTATCTTATTCACTTTCAAGTGCCACTCTGATTAATGAAAACAAAAAAAAAAAAAACACAAATATAAAACACGTTAAAAAATTTAGCCAGAATAGGCTCAAGAGATGAGTTCATCGTTGCCGAACGTTCTCGCCTGAATGCCTGGGGCATAAGTGATCTCAGATCTGCTTTAAACATTGCCTCCTCTACCGGCTACAGTTCCTGCCTGTATCTTCCAGCGCTTGTTGCAAGATTTACAAGCGTTGTGCACTGTACATGTAACGCTCCCTGCAAGATGCAAGACACCAGCGCGAACACGACTCCGTCTACGCCAGGTTGCATAAAAACTCATTTAAGAGGTGCAAGAACCCCCCCCCCCCATGTTTACGACTCGAGTTGGCATTCATCTGAGCTCGATAATTTTTGTTTTTACAAGCCTCGTTCCACCTGCCTCCCCGTAGGTGATTTTGTAGAGGCGCGTCTACTTAGAGAATTACTTCATTTATGCATACATAAAATGCTACTCATCATATTCAATAGCTTTGCTCTGTAATATTTTCATTTCTTGGCATCCCATTGGAGTTCCCACTTGGAAACTACCCCTACAAAAATGTAATGGAAATATTGTTTGATTTGTGATTAAAAGCAGTGAAATTGTGACGCATAGCAATAATTATTTCGGGATAGTATTATTCATATGTGTGTAGCTTCATCAAAAACCGAACATCTACCCGGGCATAGATAGCCAGGTACATAAACCTATACTTCAACAAGCAAATGCACCAAGAAACTGTTGTTAATTATAACAAACTAAATTTAGACCTTCGATTACCTTTGACAAAACAGCTGTAATATCACCAGATCAAGCCCTCGGGAGATCCAAAAACTGTGTATCCACCGATGGAAGTGTGTTGGAGAAAAACAAGGTAAACCCTACGTTTCACTATTTTCTCCTTGCGGAGTGAATTAGCCGGGGATGGACGTTTCTTTTATAGAGCGCTTCTCGGTTCTATTGGCCTGCAGTCTGACTGACGTAACGAGTTCTTTCTCAGAATTTGGACGCCCCGCGGCGCGTGGGGAGAACGTTTAAGAAAGAAGGGTAATTACAGCGAATCAAAGAACTTAGGTAGAGATCACGAAAGTGATATTTGTGCTGCACATCAGGACAAATAATCACAGCAGAGTAGCTGTAGGGGTTCTAACAGCAGCTAAAGCTTACTTACACTAGCATGTTCCCTTTGTTGTTTACATATTGAAAGCAATAAAATTAGGCGGCAAAACAGCCTGGATCTTTATCGTTCAATTTGCCTCAATAAACATACAGGCATGTTTAATTATTAATTTCTCCTTTAAAACTGTGCACATTTGTGCACCGTTAACGGGAGGGATAATTCAGGAAAACATATTCGACAACTAGACAGAACCATGCAAACGGAACGTTTGACTGATCAAAAAAAGTTTAGACTGTTGTTTATTAGGATGAAAATTGTGATATCGTTATGAGAAAAATACCCTACTCTACAGCATAAATTTTCAGTGTTTTTATTCTGGCTAAGTAGACTATTACATAAAAATAATAAAAGTTTTTATTATTATTATTATTATTGTTGTTGTTGCTATCGTTATGATTGATTGCACATTATATCATTGTTTTGTATTTCTTCTTTGCTTACATATTTCATCTAATATTTTTAATTCAGAAAGTAGCTCTTTATAAGGCAATTTTAAATAATGCAAATTCTTCAGTGTGAAAAGTAATTAATGCTGCTGAGCGCTGATAAATTAAAGGCTGCTATTACCAATACCAGTGTGAGCATCTCATCATATTTTCCGGCAAATACATGACTCTTGGCTGATGAGTCATAATAACCTACTTAGGAAATGTCTAAATGATTAAGTTTTGTATTTTATTCAGATTCTCTTGCATCAACACCATACACCGACACGACATGGAGATGTTACTGACTTCTCCTAATGTTCCATATGTCTTCTGTCCTCATCGCATGTTAAGTACACTACATTTCCAATGGGTAAAATCTTACGGACAGATAGTTAATCTATCAACTAGATATATAATCTTTATTTTTCATAATAGGAATTCAATATGTTATATGTGTAATGCAGTATCACAAGAACTGATTCGCGTAGAAGCGGATCAATGACCAAAGATCAATATTTTTTTATTTTTTGGCGAAATATTCAAAATCACGATGGGACCAATGCATAGAAATTCATCACGGAAATGATTAATTTATCATTGAAACAACCAAATCGTTTACCGTTATTTAATTTTTCAACAACAGGACTTTGTTGTTGTTTAGGAGTTTTTAAAAATGAGCGCGTTTCCCGATCCAAAAGACAAATAGCTAATGTTTTACACGACTTTAAGCAACTTGCAAGAACTGGGGCGATTTATTGACTATAATAAAGACGTGAGAATAGTATTGGGTTTGGGTTTGAAAAAAGAGACTACACATTCACAATTTCGATGCAAAAGTTCAAGAGGAAAAACTTCCAAATCGAGAAGACACAAGAGAACACCAATACTGACTTGGCTCGGTCGGTGAAACATACAATTAAATCTAACAGCAAAAGCTTCAACAGACCACAATCACATGTCTGCGCACTGGGGCTTCGCTTGCACGCACCTGTTGGCGCGCTCTGTTAAAGATTGGCGAAGTTGCGTGAGAGCCTCGCTCAGGCCGTGCCTCCCCTTCCCCCAGCCCCTGGTAAAGGATGCTGGGCGAAATGATTCTGTCAGCACTGAATGGGTAAAAGGGTAAACGAGTTCAGCGTTACAAAAAAAGCTCGCGAAGCCGAATGAAGAGACACAGGAGAAAAGTCGTAGAGGAAACATTTGGATATGCGCAACGTTATTTTACATCCGTTAGACTTTAAAAAGGAGCTGGGCGAAATATTGTTCATGGTGCACTTCTGTATCCTCCTCGCTGACCTCGGATAGTGTGCACTGGATGGGCTGTGCGTTTCAGCAATAATGCTTATTTAGGTTGGGAGAGTGAAATCTAAACCACATACACTGAGAGTGAGATAATGTTTTGAGCATTATGAAAAACGTATCATATTGTAAGTGACTTGTGGTGATGAAACAGGTTGTAGCCTGTTTTAGCATGCCTTATATAATTAACATAATATCTGAGTAATTAAACATACAGCCATGCTGGGATATCATTAACTAATTGGCCACATCATACAAATTCAGATTCTTCCAACACCAATTAATGTATCATCTTATTGGCGAGCCACTAACGTAAAAGGGATTCAGTCATTACTGTATTTTGCCATTTAAGCAGGACCTTTTTGTTTTAATTCCACTAGGGAAAAATAAACGAATTAATGTGAAAAGAAACTGAAGGAAAGATGTTTCATACAGTATTCACAGTGGAATGTAGTTGTGAGGATAGGTGGTGTAGTTTGCAAACACCGGTGAAAAAGTGCAACTTACACTTTAGCACTTGAACAAATGAATGTAGTCTTCAAAAACAGATACGTATATATGGCACTACACATTTACGCATTGAATGTAATTTTATGCATTTTGAGTACTTTGACATTTTAATTACAGTGGAATATAGCATTTATGAAGCTAGGTGAAAATTTTGACCTAAATGTCTATGTATTGCTACTGGAGCAGCAGGGTACCAGTCATGTCGGTTACCTTATATTATACCTTATGCTATTAGACCTGAAAATCATAAATGGCAACAAACCTCAATCAAGTCATTAACGTTTATGAAACAGATTATGAAACATGCCGGATTACATTGAATATGATGTGAAGAGATAAGTGGGCACATGTATGCTTCTTTTCAGCTGCATGACAAAAGTTCCCCGAATTTCTGAATCTAGTATTTTATTTTTTGTTGTTGAAATTGTCTATTTATTTGATTTGGGGTATGTATATTCTGAAGGATGAAACCGGTTACTTTTGAGCGCGTGCTTATGGTACCCAGGCTCACAGCGGCGGTGGAACACTCGAATGGACTAAGCACCCTGCATTTTATAAGCATAGACACGCCAACTGCGCCGAGTTTTTATCCCTCGCGAGCTCAAAATCGGATTATGCCACATCGAACACCGTTCTGAATATGCGTTGCTAAGTGGTTTGAGGAATGTTTTGGCTCTCGCTCTGTCACCCGCCCGCCCGCAGTGCCGTGCCCCCTTCGTTGTGCGTGTCTCTGGTTCTGGTGTTTGCGTGAGAACGCGGAGCTCCCGCTGCCCAGCGGGGGTGGGCTCGTTCTTCGGGACAATCCTAAATCTGCTTGGTCAGTCACGCGAAGGCGGCAGCGGTCCCTGGAAAGACACAAGGGTCTTAAGCTCGCCGAACAAAGAGCGTCGGACATGAAACTTTTTTTCACTGGGCTTGGAGGTGCACATATTTGAGCGCTGCTGCTACTTTAAATGCGAAGGATCTTGGGCTTTGGAGTCAGGCGATCTGTCATTCAGGCTTCACTCACAGACAAGCAAGCTGCGTGCAATACGGGCTGAAGTCAACTGCTACAGCAGACAGCACGGCAGCTCTCGAGCTCATTCGAAACACGGTGCCATGAAACTACCTGCCTTGTTAATTAGAAATCTAAAAATACTGACTAATAAAAGTACTTTTATATTTCCTTTAAGTCATTTTGATGATTTTCTTTAATCTCTTACTACATGAAAGAAGAAGTGTCTTGTATTTGATCTCTGATTAATGAAACGGTTCTGAGGAAGTAGCCAAAGTTATGTGCGCCTTCAGCCGCTTGTTAATACAAAACTGAAAATTTAGATGACTAAAACAGGTCATCTTGACTCTAAGACAGATGCGAATTGCATGAATGTGGCACAATTACAGTCGTGAAAGTAAACTATAGCGTGAGAGACACTGGGTGGGAACTTCCATACGGAATCAGCTGTCAGCTTGTATATCACCTGCTCGCGATAGAAACAGTGTTAACCCTATTGTGACGTGACACAACTCTTCAGATGTGCTCATCCTGCACTGTCGCTCCTTTAGCTTAAGGGGGCAGGTTGGATGGGTGTGCGTGCGTGCGTGTGTGTGTGTGTGGGGGGGGGGGGGGGGGGGGGGGTTCGGGGGTGCTGGTGGGAGTTGGGTCACCTCCTTCAACCTCCTTCAAAAATGTTTGGATTTTCAAAATGGTCACTTCTATTAACTGAGTTACAAAGTTAGAGAAGCACTTGACCATAAGCTGTATCCCAGCAATCCTAGAGTATGATGGCCTTGCTCTGAAACAGTGATTCTTTCAAACAGTGCATCTTATCAATTATTTCATTGTGAAATTCAAATGGGGTGCTTCTTTGACTTTATCCCAGAAGTCAATCCACAACTTTTAGGAATTAGATTCTAGCACACATAAGCAGAAATGCCCCTCTACACCACTTTGTCCCGATTGTGGAGAATGAAACAAAACATTTTACATATATTTTCTTGCACAATTTTTGAAAGAAAAATTCAATTCTCTCCAAATCATTTAATTTCACAAGTTGTGTGGAATAGATCAAACACACTCTAATTTATTCAATGCTAAATCCACGAAGCATTGCATTGCAGCATTGGGTCTGTTCTGGTATTGGAATGGTCAGATATTATGCTCCCTGGTCAGGCAGGCTAATAGGAAACTATAACATGTTAGAGTAATGCCCTGAACATTCCAACAGAAAGGAAAAATGTGTTTTAAGATCAGGATAAGCTGAAAGATTAGACTGCAAATAGGACACACATCCAAGCGCGCATACATACTGTAAGCAAACAGAAGCTACTTTAAAAAAAAAAAAAATCTCTTTGCACTTTGCACTGATCTCCGATGGAATCTCTGCTGTTGGTGCATGCAAGATAAATGGATGTAGGTGAAATGAGTGTGGAGAGTCGTCACGCTATCCTCACATTTGGCACTACCTTACAGAAGCAATTGTGTGAGAGGTAGCAGCAGCTAGCTAATTTTTACCATTGGCAACATTTGTAGGCTCGGACCATTTTGTAAAACTGCAAGGGGACTGACTGCATCACCTAGGTCACCAGACTACATAAAATGCTATATATTTGTGCACAGCTGAATTTTATACAAGATGCAATAAAGATATGGAAAATTGAATCTGGCATTAACTGGCATACTTAATTTGCTACGTAGATTATTTTATCTGAGAGATTGCTTATAATTCAGATTGTAAGCAATTTTCCTGCAAGATTGGCAATATAGTCAAGGAGATGAAGAACACAAACATCGTCCTTAGAAGGCATGATAAACCCAAGGGTGGGCACGGAGGCTGTGTCTTTTTCTGGATTTCACAGCTTGATCTTAATTACTTAACCAGCCCGGGCTGTTAGATCAGTTATGAGGCCATTTTAGTCATGCTTCTTGTTAAGCTCAGGAAGGACCATGACCAAAAGACTGCTACTGTGTCCCCATGTATTATGGCATAATGCGCTAGTGAAACCCCACTGTTTAATTAACCACTTGAAAGCTGACATAGAGGCATCTGCTTGGGGGGTGGTGATGGTGGGGTGGGGGCTGGGGGTGTTGGAATCCAGTCATGGAGGGCCGTAAAGTGCCCATACTGTTTTATGTGCTGTCCAGCATTCAAGAAATTAAGTCACTGATTAGCTAACGAGGGGCCACTCGCCCTGCTTCCCAGGCCTAAATTGACTTCTGATTGAAAGGAAAGCCCAGAAATCCTGCAAGCACTGCAGGCCCACCAGGGGATCGCTAGGACATTGTGACACGGTGGTGGTGGTGGTTGAGGAGGAAAGAAAGGATATTTTTTTTTTTTTTTTTTGATTTTGTGATTCGCCCCAGGAGTTTGAGTTAGAACCCTGTGGCACGTGGGGGTCCAGGAGCAGAGCTGCAGCTCCGGGAGCGATAGATGAGGGGGAGAGAGGAGCAGGCCCACCGGTTCGCTCAGAGATCAGCGTTCCGGGCTGCCGTCTGCATTCCTGTGCCCTTGCGTGTGCTCCGCTTGGGCCAGGCTTAATAGGATTACACAGGGCAATGGGTCATGACCCCCCCCCCCCCCCCCCCCCGCCCTCCCATACACACACACACACACTACCATTCCCTACCTACATCTGCCTGGCCACTGACCCCCCCCACCAACAACCCCCCCTCCCACCCCCCAGGGAATACGAATCAGGGATGCCTCATGCACAGGGGCCACAGTCACGGCCTGCTAACCGTAACATAAAGCAAATGGAAAATGCTGCAGTGCAATGTAAATATATGGACATTTGGGAGAGTACAACTCTTTAATTGTGATCTTTATGAGATCTATAAAATTTCTATATCCACCCATAAATTGTGAAGTAGAGCAGTAGTGTTCTCTATTTATTTATTTATTTTTTTCAAAAACTTTCACATCTGTTCAATTGTTCAATCAGTTCAATTTGTTGAGATTGCGATTGTGATAATTGGTAGCCTGGACCAAAAAGCAGTGGATCTGAAAGGAACGATGTGGAATTATAATCTGTCTCAGAGTCTTTATGTGTGAAGGACAGCACCTTGATAACAGCGTCTGTATTAATAAAGCATCTCAGAGTAAAAATGTTGAATTAGGATCAGCTTTATATGTCTATATCCTAATCTTACTCATGTTGAATTAAGAGGCAAAACTGACCTGAGATCAGTACTCCAGCTTTGGGGCGTTTTATGAACTTAAATCCATAGACAGTGTAGCATGTTTCAATGATAAGAAGTCTAACATGCTGAGCTGCCCGACAAGCAGCTCATTCAGAATAGGTGAGGATCCAGCAGTCATTCTCCATGTTGGACACACTGGCATTCAAATGAATCCAAAAGTGTGTGGAAACCTGGCAGATAACATTCTGGAGTATTTAAAGATGAGAGCAAAATGAATGTATTCAGAAAAACTCATCTGAGAGTCATAGAGAACATTTTTAAATGAAAGAATATAATACTTTTATATACATACAGAACAAACATAGACCACTTTCCCCTTGCTTTCAAATTCAGACAGATATGAACGAAATTAGATCTAAAATCAGAGTACAATCATGTTTTTTTTTTTTTATTCAGCTTTTCATTCTGTGTTAAAAAAGCAACTGGGCCACTCTGTTAATATTTAATTTCGCCACAGACGTTGGGAATGGAAAGATGAGAGAAGCAAAGTGGGTGTTAATTACTGTGTCTGGTTAAAGCAGAGATAAAATCGTCTAGATAACTGAAAGGCAGGGTAAATTGTTTCGTGAGAATGACAGCGTGCGTGAACACTGGGTCAGTGGCTCTCACAGGGATTTACAGTGTCCTCAAACACGCAAAAACAAGCATAGTGTTTCACAACGAGCTTTTGGGCGACTAGAAACTATTATATCCTTTTTCCCTTTGCTGATATATGAGTGTGTGTTCTACAACGGGATTTCAGCGCTCAACCTCTGGCTCCCCCTCTGCGAGACAATTTTATTCCGCTTTCCGTGTAAACAATGGTTGCGTGCGGACACTTCTATCTCGGTCATCCATCTCTATGTCACCTCTCGCTTTTTTCGGACACGAAGGTGCCAAACGGCTTTCTTTTCGCTGACTCAGACTGTGTGAGAACAAAACCGAATTCATAGAAGAAAAAAGCGCGTGCTGTAAAAGGCGTGGGTATCCTTGACACGCAAAAAAAAAATGCTGTACGAAAAAAAAACAACAATAAAACAAATTAACCCCATTCACCCTGTCGCACTTTTTTTCCTCCGACACTGCTGCGGAAAGCAGCGCGCGCGCGCGCCGCGGACAGAAGGCGCTTGCGCGGGTTAATGATTTGCGCCCCAGCCCCAGCGTTGCGTGCAGACAATGTTTGCTCGGGCCGTGCCAAGGGTCGCGAGGTAGCGTACAGAGAGTGGAGGGCGGCATCGTCCAGCCCTGCGGGTCACTCTTTTATCACAACAATCACCGGCTGTTTTGTTGGAATCCCTGCCGTTGTTTAAATACGGGAGTTGGCATCAGTAAGCTATATTTTTGTATAGTTTTCCTCCACCCCAACAATTCAGTCAGAAATGACACTATATCTGATTCAATATACTTGTCTGCAAACATATCCGGATCTGCCCAGCCTTGGCAAACTTTACTTTTAAGAGGACAACTTTAAACCACACCCTCTCATGCACACACCATTGACATATTTAGCTATGCTTTTTGATTTCAGGTATTAGCTATTCTGTAGAGGGCCATACATTTTTGTTCCACACACCTGGCACAATCAATACATTAACATACGCAACATTCACCTTTTTATACAGGCTCTTTTCTTGAGCACCCCTCAGGTAAATTTAAGTGGAGCAACAGATAATATTTACATAACATGGGACACGCATACATTTCTCCCTGCATGTATGAGGAATCTGAAGCAATGGGTCACAGTACTTCGTAGTTACTCATTTATTGCAAGGTCTGTGAGTTGGTGGTTGTCATGGTTATTTCTTTTGAAAACCCATAAAATGTGCCAAACTCCGGTTGCTGTACACAACCATGGGACCAGATGGTATACATGTCATCCCAATAATTACTGATAGGTAGCCAGGATACCTCTCTCAGGAAACATGTGATATGGGAGCTATTCAATACCTCTGGGATATTGATTGTAGCCATGTCATTGTTTTATCCATATTTTAGCCATGATTGTAGCCATGTGTTACATTGGCTTGAGGTGATGCAAAGGAATTTGTGAGGCGAGTAGCGACAATGTTGTCTTGTGCTGAAGATGCCAGGTTTTGGAGCGGTTCATCTGATGAGCGCATGACATGACTTATGTGTGGGATAATATTTTAAATAATTAAGAGATTACATGCAATTTATGAATGAAGCCAACATTTTTAAATCCCATTACCATATGACAAAGAACAGTAACATTCCTGCAGGAAACCATCAGATTTATGCAGAACTCTTCCAGTTAACTTGTACAACCTACAGAACCAATAGAACTCCAACAGTATGTCTACATTTACCTGTAGAACTCCAACAGTATGTCTACATTTACCTGTAGAACTCTGACAGTATGTCTACATTTACCTGTAGAACTCCGACAGTATGTCTACATTTACCTGTAGAACTCCGACAGTATGTCTACATTTACCTGTAGAACTCCTACAGTATGTCTACATTTACCTGTAGAACTCCAACAGTATGTCTACATTTACCTGTAGAACTCCTACAGTATGTCTACATTTACCTGTAGAACTTCGACAGTATGTCTACATTTACCTGTAGAACTTCGACAGTATGTCTATATTTACCTGTAGAATTCCTTCAGTATTTCTAAATTTACTGTAGTGCTGTAGGATTTCTGTGGAATTCCAAAAGAAATTTAGTTTTGCTGCAATATTTGTATTATAACCTCTCAAAGAGATGTTCTCATACATGATTAAAACAGCTGGTAAGATGCGTATAATACTTGCGTGCATATCTGTCATTTAAAAAATACCTTACTGAGGGTCACCCAGAGATCTCCAAAAATAAGAGCAGATTCCCATAGAGGAGCAGGGGAGGGGGATGGGGGGGCTAACGGCTAATCTGCTAGCTCAATTAGAGAGGGAGCTAGGCATTTCCTGTTATTTCCAAGCACGGGGGTAGCTGGCTCAGCGATATTTTTATGATCAGCAGTGTCAAAAGCTGGAGGTGGGCCCAGGCGGTGGTGTAATCAAGGTTATATGTATATATACAGGACATTACCACCTAAAACTCTGGGGGTGCACAGTATACCCATGTATTAGGCTTAGGACCATTAATACATGTTGGCTACTGAGTTACAGTATTCCTACCTCCTCAGACAGTATACCCACCTATTAGCCTTATTACCATTAATACATATGGGGTTTGGAGTTACAGTATACCCACCTGTTAGCCTTATTACCATTAATACATATGGGCTTTGGAGTTACAGTATACCCACCTGTTAGCCTTATTACCATTAATACATATGGGCTTTGGAGTTACAGTATACCCACCTGTTAGCCTTATTACCATTAATACATATGGGCTTTGGAGTTACAGTATACCCACCTATTAGTGTTCCCTGAATGAGCGTTCTCTAAGTGTCCAGTGTCCTGGGTATCAAAAACAGATTTACTCCCCATTTCAATAATCATTGAAAACAGAATATTCTTAGACAGGATATGAAATGTGTCATCCACCAGGGGACCTTGCCAGGAAGTTGGCATACGTGCAACATGTCTGGAAAATTTTTCTGTGACACTACCAGAACTTGTTTATAAGAATATGACATGGAAAGTTCTGGGAATGTCATCTTTATCACGTCATCCTGTAACCACATGGTAATCAAACTAAAGCACTCTTCAGTGATCCAGGAAGCAGGGCCATTTTAAGTGAGCTGGGTGTCCTTTGACATGGACTGAAACAAGGACAACCTTCTGGAGAGAGATGGATGAGAGTTCAGTGTCGTCAACTTTAAAGAAATGTTAAACAGAGCTTTTGTTTTGTTTATAAAATTGTTTTTCGTCACATATAACGATCTGACTGTGGCTGTTGAGATATTGTTCATGTGACTGAAACACACAGAAAGCGTTAGAGTAAATCCTACATTGTTTCGAGTCTTTGCTGTTTCTTTTCTTCATTTCTGTTCTACCTACACTGCTTGATGACATAAGCGCTGCTGACATGGAAATTTTGGAATGAAGAAAAATATCTTGCCTCCGTATAGCATATTTCCCAAAGCTCAGTTTCGGGAGATGGACTTTACGTCAAAGAAAGGGAAGTTCCCATCCTCAAAGACCTGCTTCAAGAGAGAAATAGTGCACTGTTATCAAAATTTAATATGCTGAAATATATTGAAATAAAATATATTACCAAGATAAAAATGATCACAATAGATACTTCAGCACTAAACAATACATGGGCAAATACACAAATAATCAAATGATCAGATATGGCAAAATATTTTGTTAAAAATCACAAGGAAATATATTTGTGAATATATTTCCCCATGGAGAAAGTCAATACATTTTCAATATATGGCAGTATATTCAATGTGCACTTCATGTTGGCAGTTTCATGCTATAGCTGTAAGATGGAAATACCCTGCCAGGGCAACTTGCACATTTGAAAAGGAGGACGATGGAATACAGGTTAGGGAGTGGGAAGGTGAAGCCCCTGGCTCTTGCTTGGTGAGGCAAACAGACTGGTAGGATGCAGTCTCCTGTCTTGTTATGAAACAGCCCAGTACGCTCTTCCAGGATGGCAGTGGGGAAAGTGTTGAGCAGCGGACCTGGCATCTATCTGCACCACCCAGTGTTTTTCTTGGACAGCGCAAACGGATTATCCCCCAGGCCCTGTTGAGTAATTAACTGAACCCGGTTCAAGCATAACAAGCTTCTTCCTTCAACCCCAGCGAGACGGGACGTCCGACGTTGATCCCCAGCTACTGGGTGTGTGTGTCTGTGTGTGGATGTGCGTGCACATGCCCGTTTGTGTATGTGTGTGTATGAATGTGTGGGTGTGTGCGTGTGTGTGTATGTGTGTGTGTGCTCATTTGCATGTGAGGATGTGTGTGCATATGTGCGTATGTGTATGTGTGTGTCTGAATGTGTGTGTGTGTGTATGAGTCCATGGGTGTATGAATGTGAATGTGTGTGAGAGAGGGAGGGAGAGAGAGAGTGCTCATTTGTTTATTTGTACACATGTCTATGTTATTCTGCTCTGATGTGTGCATGAAGGCATCATTATGAAGGCATCATTATGTGTGTAGACCATAGCAGAGGCAGAGGCATGTAACTGCAGACATATTTTACAGCAGTGGCCATAAACACTGCTGAATTCATCACCCAGACTGCAATAACCTGCTGGAATGGTGGTCATTGTGACTGCGCAATTCATATCCTCTCCAGGGAAGTGTGGACTTCCTCCGCTGCTCCATGCGCTGCAGGAAGGGGCTTGGGGAGTGACAGAGTTATGGTTTAATTGCGGTGGATGGGAAGTGCGATTGACTGTCCGCAATGTTAACACTGCGAAGCATTGTAGAGAGTTTATTTTCTCAAATCTCACCACACATTTGTGTTATTGTACTTTTACAGTCTTCCTGTTTCAACTTGTATACTTTTGCAGTCATCCTTTTACAGCATATATGTGTTTATTTCCTTTTCAGAGTTAAGTTTTGAACTTTTAGGGTAAGCCGACCACCTTCACTAAATATAGGTATGTCCATTCACAAAACCCCCTTTCTCATTGATTTGTCTGTAAACTGAAATTCTTGCAGCTATCAGCTTCATTCTTGGAACATGTAGTTTTTTTTTAACTTATCTGGCCTTGCATGAAACTTTGGAAATTGGCTTTTAATTTGTAATTTCTCTGCTCCAAAAGCTGGTGTTATCTTCAGCATTTGTGTGCTGTTTGCTTTCTAAGACTTCTAGCAGTTTATCACCTGTTTATATGTCTTGTTATAGTGATGTGTAGTCAGTGTACTTGAGTGTGAATAGAGTCACCTTTTAGGTGGGTTTTGGGATGTGCTGGGGAGGTGTGACCGCAGCTGTTCCCAAATCTGTCCTCACTCTCAGATACTGTACGTTTTCATACTTAAAATCTGTAGAGAGGAGGAAGATCTTTACAGGTATTTCAAATCCAGGTATGTTTGCACACATTTCATTCTCTTTCCTGCAATCCTTCATCAGAAAACCATCAATTTAAATGAACCCTTTGCCTAGTATTCGTACACGATCTTCCTCTTTTCTTCTTCTTCTACTTGTCACACAACAGTAGGAGAAATTTTAATTGTGTACATTTTCTCATTAGCTGCAAGTAACACTGGTGTAATAAATTTGCAGCCGTACAAAACTGGTGCCGTAATTAAAAAAATGATTACCTGTGCTGATTCAGTCATGACAGAGGAATGATGGTTAATTATTGCTCAACAGGTAGCTTTGTGAGGAGTCTCTGTTGGCATTTTGCCACTGAGAAAGTGAATTATTGCCTATAAAACATAGTCACGAAAAAATATGGCCCTATGGCTACCTACAAGAAAAGAAAACATATTTGTAATTTTGTTGATATAATCCATAACCTAATGAATAAACACAGTTTTAAGATCAGGTGTGCTTTATGTCTTCTTTGGATATCACACATGGTAGTCTCTTATGGTTGAATGTCCCAGCGACACGCAAGGTAACAGATGTGATGCGTAGGGAAGTGTTCCCATTCCAAATATGAAAAAAATTGTGTATGAAATTCATAACAGATATATTAATATCATGTACACTAGTTATATTTCCCAACAGTTTTCCAATTCTGAAATACAGAGACCAAGAAAAAAAAAGTTTATTGGACATATTTGCCCAGCCCACAATATGTTAGATTTCCATTGAAGTTGGCATTTAAGTTTTAAATGTCAGTGTGTTTCATTGTAGTTTGCATTTGTTATACCCCTGTCTACCAGTATAAGACAGTAATCTTCATGGGAAGCAACTAAGGGCTGAGAGTATGACAGGGGTAGACTTTGTGTGTATGTGTGAGTGAGTGAAAGTGTGTATCTGTATGTGTGTGCTTAAATTTGTGTGCCTGTGCATACATATGCATGTACGTGTGTTTCTGTTCGCGAATGTGTTTGTGTGTGTGTGATTTTGAGTGCACGTGCATGCTTGCGTGCGTGCCTGTGTGCCAATGCATACGTGTGTTTGTCTGTGTGTTTGTGCATGTGTTTGCATGGCTGTGTGTGTCCCTCCACTCATGCAGGTGCTTGTGAGAAGGCTGGCTCCTCTCCTCCCTCCCATGCATATTTGTGATGAGAGTGTTTTTGTAGGGGTGCGTGCATGCCTTTGTGTGTACGTGCTTGCATGCATAAGTTCGTGGAAGCTGTTGTGAGAAGCTGGATCTCCTCCCGTCCTGGATTGGGCCAGGGTGTTATCTGCCCTGAATAAACTACTGTCCCCCCCGGGCAGCTGAGATGTTTCCCCTCTGCCCCACCCAAACCCGACTCCCAAGTCCCAAAAAAAGGCAAAACAAAACCTGCAGCCAGGTTGGCACGGCTTCATCCCCAAACTCCTCTGGGACTGTAACATTGTGATTGTTTAGATTTGCTTCTCACAGCACCTGGTCTGTTTTCCCTCATCTCTTGGCCTGGCCTCAGAACCACTCTCTTTTACCTGCGGGCTTGTACCGAGTCATCTTTTTAGCTGTCAGAGGAATGAATAAATTCAATTAAAGCATTTGCTTTGAGTGGTTCTTAAGAATGGTTGTTGACAAGAGCCTGGATTTGAAGAGTTACAGTGCAGCAATGTCTAAGCAATCTAAGGAAAGGAAAGAGGGAATCGTGTGAAGGGAGTAGATGCTCAGTCAAACCTGTTTCTCTCTGTGTGTGTGTGTGTGTGTGTGTGTGTATGTGTGTGAACCTGTGAGTGTGTGTGTGTGAGCTTATGTGTGTGTATGTGTGTGAACCTGTGTGTGTGTGTGTGTGTGTGTGTGTGTGAACTTGTGTGTGTGTGCATGTGTGTGGCTGTGCGTGTGTGTGTGTGTGTGTGTGTGGTGTCAGAGCTGCTGTCCCAATTTCTAATGTTACCTAAAAAGTGGGCTGAGTCACATGGACACCCTAGCACAGCTTTGAGAGCACACTCAACTCTGGTTCCAAACCTTTGCCCTTCCTTTAGATAGGAACATTCACACCTGTTCCAGCCCCCTCCTGTGGTCTGAGTCTGGGTTTTTAACATTTTTTTACGGATTATTTTTGTTTTAACAATAACTACATAAACATCTGTGTCTCTCTGCAGTTGTCTGTGATTGGACATGACGTAATTCTCTCTCTGGACTGTCTGAACATGGGCCTAAACATGCCTTCCACCCCCTTAACCCCCTCCATCTATATTTCCTGGCATATTCATCTACCACATTGCTTGTATTGGTATAACTATAAACGTGCTGTTTTGATCTGAATAAGTTAGCTGTGTTCTGGGGTTAAATGACACAGCATGTTCATAACACTGTTTGTAGATCAATGGATCTCAAATCCTGTTTTCACTCAATCACTTGATGCTTAATTTTTGGTGACCCATCCTTTGAAATAATGGCCCCTGGAGGCAAAATATGCAAAGTACCAACCCTGGGGTTTTATACTCCTGGTACCAAGGAGTCCAGCTGACTGCTTTGATGTCACCGACGTCTAGGGACTCAGTAATGAGGTTATAATGAGGGGAGTTGAATTGTTTTGATTGGGTAACCCCCCTTTTCGAATCGAGCAATCACACTTGTTTGATTTTGCACAAGCAGTTTCTAGCTTCTCCCTAAAATGATGAAGCCGTCCTTTCCCTAAAGTTAATAAGGAATTGCAGGGATGCTACTTTTCTAATTTCCTCAGTAAACTCCTGTGTCACCCGGCGATATTATTGTTTCATGCGCATCTCTTAGCATGAATTCAGAAAGCAGCAGGAATGGGCCCTTATCATAGATTGTCTAGTTAAACTGTAAGCCCAAGGATCACAGGGTAAATGATCCAGAATATGAGAGAAGATTTTGGTTATATTCCCCTTTCTCAGGCCTCATAAGTTTGGTTGAAGTGGTCCAGCCCCTTAACCCCATGAGTGGTAACGGGGTTTTGGAGACAGTGTGCAACAGGTGGATGTGGGGAAGTAAAGGCGAGCATTGTGCTCCACGGCACAGCTCACATATCTACTGCGATCTGATCCTAACCACTTTACTGTGCAATCCAGGGGTAGACAACGCCGGAAGCTTCTGGAAGGCCTGTGTGTATGCAGCTCTTTGTTCCCACAAATAACCCGCTGTCAATTATCTGATAAGCTACATGCAACAACATCGGTTCTCAGATTAAACCACAGGGGAAAAATGTTCCACACAGAGACTCTAGAATAGTAATCAGCTGTCATTCACAAGCTTATCAAGAAAAAAAAAACGGACACATAAAATGTAGGATGGCTAGGGTAATTGAACGATTAAGATCAAACGCTGGCATGACATTGAGAATGAGATATGACCCCTCTTTCCCAAGCCTGGGTGTAATCCGACCCACTTTGCAACATATAAAGTAACACCTGCCCTGGTGCCGAGTGAGGCACCCGGACTCCAGATTTAACAATGTCCACCCAGATTTAACAATGCAACCGTTACAGAATGCTAAAGCTACGGACCTGACAGGAAGCACGTTGCAGGGGGTGTCCTTGCTGCTTCTGGGTGTGCAGATGACCTCGTATGACACAGCTGTGTTTCTGTGGTGGACAGGACCTGAGAGAGCGCTGTATTAGCTGGGGCGTCTCGTTTTTCACCTAAAACCGGATGTCCTTTTCCCCTCATCTAGTGCTTCTGTGATGAACATTCAAGAGATCAGGCTGCTGTTTGTTTAGGGTGGCTCATGGAGAAAAGGCATATGTTCATGGTGCCGCTGCGGGTCCCAGCTGTGCCATCACCAGCCACGCCGGAGGTCCACAACGATGAGACAACACTTAGCTCAGCCACACTAGCAATGAGTAAGGGATGAGCATGTCTGGATCCTCAGCTACATCGCTCACTAGTGGCCTCTGCTGGCCAGTTGGGCACCTGCAAGGTTAGTGAACTGGTCGTGTGTTGACATTGTGTTCCTCCATTAGCATAGGCAGTTTGTGAATGGCGTCGCATCTGCGGCATGGAAAGAAGCAAAGTCTGGCTGGTAGTCATGCAAATCAGAGGAGTCATGTGTTCTTGGCTCCCTCCTCTTGAGTCAATGGGAGAGGGTAGCTGCAGAAAGCTAAATGGTTTGGCTGAGTTTGGGTGGGGAAAAAAGGAAACATTAAAAAAAAGTGGTGTGAACACAAAGTACATTTGGGTGTGGAGAGCAGCTGCATTTCAACAGCGTTTTAGGCCTTGTTAAAGTTTATGGCGATTGCCTTGTTTTCTGTTCTCTCCACACACACACACACACACACACACATACACAGGAGCCTAGTGAGTAAAAGACCAGGTATGCCACACAGTGGGTGAATTCCTCTTGCATGAATAATGTTTAAAGACTGTCTTTTAAAACAGTGGCTTAGAGCTGCCGCGCGGAACAATTGTGGCTAATGCTTCACCGAAACCTAACCTGGGGCAAGCGCGGGATGGAGGGATGAGGAGGCAAAGGAACGGAGATGGAGGAGAGATGTGGAGCAAGAGGAAGAAAAAAGGACTTTGTTTGAAGTCCAAGGCAAAACATGAAAGCATATGTGTACTGACACACACACACACACACACACACACTCACGTACATAGCAAAATGGTGTTAATTTAACACTAACAGTGTACAAATGACAACAATTGGACTCAAACACATCTAAGCACTTGTCCAAACGCATTTAAATCAACTATCTTGTGGCTACTCAGAATCAGATCGGTTAAAAAGTGAAACAACAAATAACAAGCAAATGCAATTCATTCACCAGACTAAAGCGAAGTCTCTTGAGTGCATGATTCCACGCAGACAGCAGCACGTAACGCTAAGGGAGGCGATACTGTGATGTCATTGGTCTTGCAGGGCTAGATGGTCCACAGACAGTCACCAAAAAGGCGTGGAGTCACGAAGCATGACCACAGGATTGCAATTATGCGATTAAATCATGAATCACTCATAAAAAACTCCATACATTAACAGCCCTATACATCTGTATTCCTCACACACCAACCCTTGGAAAGTCATTTTTATCATCTTTCAAAGCACAACATCCTTTTTTTACATGAACTCATTCTTATTGTGTCAGTGAAAAATGACTCCATACATTAGATTTTTTTTCTTACTCAGTGTGCTGGAAGTTGTGATCATGTGTTGTGCAATAGTGAGGCTTTCAAAATGTGTGAGGTTACTTTTTTAAAAAGCTAAAAAAAAAAAACAAAAAAAAGCATGATTAAAGAACAATTTCCTCTGAGTCAGAACCGCTGCACTGAGGGTCAGGGCAAGGCCGTTCTCAGGTCAGTGAACCTCAGTCAGTAACAACACGCAAGGGTGTTTGCGTAGTGACTGAGCGCCTTTCTCTCCCTCTCTTTCTCTCTCTCTCTCTTCTCTTCCCCCCTCCCTCTCTTTCTCTCCCTCTCTTGTCTCAGCTTTGCTCTCTTTCACACACACATATGCATCCTCACATTCTTCCACCTCCCTCTTTCACCGTTTCTATTTTTCTTCTTGTCGAATTCAGTTCTATATTTTGTATTTGCAGAACATCTAGAACAGTGTTGCCAAATAATATCTGCATAACTTATAAGTTTTGAAATGATATATCATTCTGTGTCTTTGATGCCAAACCCCAGTCCTGAAAAGCTGCAGATCTGCAGGTCTTTGGTGTTGCACTTAAGTGATCAATTAAAGCGATTGATCAGCATTGATCAGCATTGATCACCTTGTTTCCTAAATTGGCCGTTAGGTCTGTCTCTTCCTCTTTCTCATTCTTGAAGCGGTGTATCATCATTTTTTTTAAGTCATGAACAGTTCTTTAGCTGGCAACCTACATTCTCAGTGGGTTATTTGTGATGTTCTACTGTACCCACCCTGCCGTCATTCCCTCTCAAATTCCAATATAAATCGCTCTGCTGGTAATGACAAGGTTTATTATGTTGCCCAAGCAGAAATGCATTTGCAAACATAACACGCAAACAGAAAAAAACAAAAATTAAAACATATGAAAAAAGAGGGCAGATAAAAGAGAAATAAATGGGGTCTGACTTGGAGGAAGACGTTGAAAGGTAATTTCTCATAGCTCATTAAAAAAATATCTTTTTCAGGTTAGACCTGGTGAGGTTGTCCAGGTAATTCATTTTTTGCATACATAAATTATATAAATAAATGGTAATAAAATACATGCTTCGTTATTAGCTATTTACATAATAAAATGATAAAATATAAAACTGGGTGTCCCTCATTTTTTGGCTGTATCTTGTGCCACCAATGCCATGAACTAATGTCTCTCTCTCTCCCCCACTCTCTCTCTCTCTCTCTCTCCTTCCCCTGGAGGACAGGCTACCTGAGCCGTGCTCCTGGCCGCTGTGCGTACCTGAGACTCAGGAAGTGGCTCTGCTCAGCTTCTCACGCCATCGCGTCGCCCGTCAATTACAGTCCGCAGAGGTGGAGAATGTGCGTGTCAGGGAGAGAGACAGTGCGTGCAGTGGCCCGGGTGTGTGCCTGTGTGTGTGTGTGTGTGCGTGCGTACGTGAGCAGGAAAACACAAGCGCACCTCCACAGCTCTTGAGTGACACTGTTATTGAGTCATCGTGCGTGACCCGACCTCATTTTGCCTCCCTCACTGACTCCGATCCTTTTCCTGGTTTACTCTTTTCTGTCAAAACAAATGTGTGGAAGAAACTCAATCTAAAGGAAAAGGACAGTGTAGCATTTCAGAATTTCATCCAAGGCTTTGGAATGTCACACTGCTCTCTGTCACATGAACTCTAACCAGCCAGTCTTCAACAGTTTAACAAGCATATTTATTTTATATAACACATGATTTTGCATTGTAATTATATAATTTAATTATACAATGGAGATATACAGTCAAGCCCAAAATTATTCATACCCCTGGCAAATTTTGACTTAAAGTTACTTTTATTCAACCAGCAAGTTTTTTCTTGATTGGAAATGGCACAGGCTTCTCCCAGAAGATAATAAGACGATGTACAAGAGGCATCATTGTGGAAAAAATATTTCTCAGCTTTTATTTACATTTGAACAAAAATTGGCATGTCAAAATTTGTCAGGGGTATGAATAATTTCGGGCTTGACTGTATATATATCTTAAAAAAGACCATTTTTTTACTTCAGTATACCTGAGAAGCAAATTATATCTTTTAATTAATTGAAAGACATAGTAATGTTATGTTGGACTGAAAGTTTTGACTGAAGTAGGTAAGGTCACCTGTCCCCGTCCCGCTCTTTGAGAGCTGGACAGACACTGTCATTGTACAGGTAGTCTCTTAATGTGTGTGATTACAGGACAGCACACTTTCAGCACCGGCCAGGTGCGCGGCTGTGCACTCCAATGGCTCTTATGTAACCATGTGAACAGTGATGAATGTAACCTATATGGACTGTGAAAAAGAATGTTGACTTGTTGAGTTGGAGCTGCTGTAATTCATTGCTTCCTGTGTACTCTGTCACAGCCTGTTATGATCACTGAAAGCATTCTTATTGCAATTATTTTATTACTAGAGGTGGAGTGGCTTTATGGTGTGTGTTTGTGCTTGTGTGTTTGTGCATGCGTGCATCTGTGTGCGTTTGTGTGCATGTGCATTTGTGTGTGCGCATGTGTGTGTTTGTATGTGTGTGTATGTGTGTGTGCGTGTGTTTGTGCGTGTGTGCGTGTGTGTGCGTTTGTGTTTTTCTGTCCGCCCTACTATGTGGCTGACCACCTATTTCACATGCCTTGTGTAATGTGTATGCCTGTTTGTTGGTTTCCCTCAAATGTAAAAGGTTTTTTGTCTCACATTTCCTTCACCATACAAACGTTCTCATGTCATGCTTTCTCTTCCTGTGTTGTTTATGTCCGTGTTAATCAATCGGGTACGGGTTTTTGCGGAGTCTGATTCCACATAAAATTGTAACTTTTATAATAATACTAATTATATAACTAATTATAACTTTTCTCTTTAGAATTATGTAATCCTATTTCTGTTATTTTTTCTCCTCTTATCTTACTTTTCTCCTCTTTGTTTTTTGGCCTCACATTAAAAAAAATGTATATATTTACTCATTTGCCCTTTTTGAATCGTAATTGAGGAAGTGGTCAGACAGAGGCCAGAGTCGCTGTGCTGGGGGAAACGTCAGGGGCCCTGAGGCCGAGATTTCACACAGCTGAGATGAAAGGCCGGCGCTAACGGCCCCCGCCAGCCCCTGCCAAAAATCTCCGACATGTCGTAAATCATCCGCCTGCTCAGCCGTCTCTAATACACCTCCGTGTGGGTGTTGACATCCTTCCCTCGCTCGTCTCATGTCTGCCTCAGCAGAGTCTCAGGGTCTGCTCACGGAGACTGCCGTCCCAAGGCATGTCCGACAACACACAACATGTTGAAGAAAAAAAAAAGTCACACACAACAAGCTCTGTGGGACCCTCTGATGTCTCCCCCCCCGGAGATCAAACTCTGTTTGTCATTACAGTCATTTCGCTGATGCTTTTATCCAAAGCAAGTTGATGAGGCTAACCAAGGGCCAGTCCCTCCTGGGAGCAATGTGGGGTTAAGGGCCTTGCTCAGGGGCTCAACAGAATGGTGTTGTTGCTGTGGCTTTGACCACGAACCTCAGGTCATGTACCTTAGCCGCTAGACTACAGGCTGCCCCCTAAACTGTTAAACTGGCTGTTGTTTCAGCCACCCTCTTAAAGTGTGTGGGGACTGCAGGGCGGGTCAGGGTTGCTCTGTAATGAATGTCCTGGGCTCTGGACAGCACTGGACTCTGTGGTCCTGCCAAGTTCCACTCCTGCGCGGGCCTGTGTGCCGGGCTGGGCTGAGCTGGGCCAGACCTCGGCTATGTGCTGGCTCCCCTCTCGTTCCCCCGCTGAGCTGTTTGCACAAGGCGGTGGAGCAGAGCGCTCCGAATACCTGCCGCTCGGCACTCAGTGATAATTCAATTACACTGAACTGGCAGCACAGGGATACAGGGGGGCATGGAGTGCCCAGCGCCACCACAAACCCCTGGCAGTGTGGAGAGATGGAGAGAGACAGGGGGACGGGAAGGGTGAGTATAGAGAGTGTGAAAATGTGTGTGTGTGTGTGTGTGTGTGTGTGTGTGAGAGAGAGGGGGACGGGAAGGGTGAGTATAGAGAGTGTGAAAATGTGTGTGTGTGTGTGTGTGTGAGAGAGAGAGGGGGATGGGAAGGGTGAGTATAGAGAGTGTGAAAATGTGTGTGTGTGTGTGTGTGAGAGAGAGAGGGGGATGGGAAGGGTGAGTATAGAGAGTGTGAAAATGTGTGTGTGTGTGTGTGGGGGGGGGGCAGGAACAGTGAATATGGAGAGGGTGAAAATGTGTGTGCTTGTTTGTCTGTGTGAGAGAGAGAGAGACAGAGAGAGTGACAGAGTGAGAGAGAGAGAGAGACAGAGAGAGTGACAGAGTGAGAGAGAGAGAACTGAGATCTCGAGGGAGAAGAAGAGCCCCTGATACACACATCAGGAATGGAGGTGGTTCTGAACTATGAGTAACTTTATAAAATGAAGGAAAATTATGACACTTTCTGTCTGATTTTACTCAAAGCAAACCTCACAGAATGAAAAAAAGACACTGGTTACATAGGAGTTCATGGAACGAGTACCAACGCCTTCAATTCTGAGTAATTTTACAGGTGGAAATTGTGATTTGTTTCAGTGCTCTGCTCACCTTTTGGCATCAGTGAGTCTGACACAAATTAAACATAAGTGTGTATGCTGCCACAGGCTCTGTACTGTGTTTGGTTGACTGGTCAGTCCATAACTCTGAAGTATTGTTTTTTTTTTTTGCTGAGGTTCTGTTTTATATATATTCTGCTGGCAGGGAATCATTCAAGTTTGGCTCACTAGCAAATGCTTGTGCTCATCTTTGTCTTCACCAACACAGTTCAGCAGTCATGTGCATGATCTCGCCAAGCTGTTCTCACAAGAAGAGCATTGCACTCATTCATTCAGTAGTGACCAAAAGTTAAGGACAAACATTGATTGAATCCTGGCCATAGTGTTTTTGAACGTTTATGCGTGAATATGGAAGTTTATGGGAGTGGAGTATTATGGAAGAGATGCTGTGTCTCAGCTTTGCTGTATGTGTTTCTGTTGCTGTGGTTTCATTTTCTATGGCTGAGTTTTTTCCATTGTTTGTGTTTTTAATGATGAGGTCATCAAATCAGCTACCATGCACTGGTTGCTTGGAAATAAAGTATTTAAAAGAGTCTTCATCCATTTCACCTTGATGCGGGGTTTTAATTACATGACACTCAGTAAATACATCTCTGGGCGAATTTCCCCTCTGCTTTTCAGTGCACCTCCAGCCAGACCTTTGTTGTTGTGGAGCCTTTTTCAACTTTCCATCGGGCCCCTGTGTGTGTGTGTGTGTGTGTGTATGTGAGTGTGCGTGTGTGTGTGTGTGTGTGTGTGTGTGTGTGTGTGTGTGTGTGTGTGTGTGTGTGTGTGTGTGTGCATGTGTGTATATGTGTGTGTGTGTGTATGTGTGTGTGTGTGCGTGTGTGTATGTGTGTGTGTGCTGAGGCGTCAGACTAATTGAATTTATTACTTAGATCTAAACAGGCTCTAAAGCCTTCATAAGTGACTAACTAATCCAAACATCTCCGGCATGAAAAAAAACAGTCCATTGGAAAAGCCTTCCAAAAACAATGGCGGACAGCAATGTCACTCTGAATTAAATCACGGGTAGGGGGCTGGTGAGGCACTGGATGAGACTAGGTGTTTGGGAGGATAGGATGCACATGTGACCTGTGAAAGTCACCACTCCGTATACACGGTGCAGTACCAACCCTGCAAATCCACCCTTCCCCCCAATGTCACCCTGCCAGGAAATCCATTTCACAGCAACACAGAAGCCAGAAGCGTTTCTGGGGCATCCGAAGAAAGACAGCCATGCTCGTCTCATTTGTCGACCTGACTTTCTGGATATTCTTTGCTAATAAACCAACAGTCAGTTATCTCTTCTGATCGATCACAATCTCGCAACATACTTGTAATTGCTGGTGAACTATCACCCTTGTGATTACAATCTCTTCTCCTTCCTACAATACAAACACCACTCTGGCTGTACCCAGGAATCTTTAAGATGCACCCAGGTGGAGTAGTCGAGGCTAAAGCCACATTATACACATTTATGAAGTAAATAAGCTTTTGGGGGATGTACATGACTGATGATCACTTTGGCCTGTAGAAAGAAGAAACGTTTTTGATTGGTCCAAGGAAGTGTGTGACTAACAGCTGAGTTCAGCTCCACCTTAATTGGGGTTCATGAAACTTCAGTTTTGAAGCATTTCTTTGCACAGCACTGTGACAGGAAGCACAATGCCACACAACAAAACTCCCTCCAACCCCTGTATATAAGAGAAAGCTGGACCCCCGGCATAAAAAGGTTTTACAAGGATTCCAGACAGCTTGTATCCCTCCGTTCTCATACCCAGTTATGTTTTCTCAGGCATGTTAATCCTCTCCACTTCTTGTGGCTTGGCTCAAAAGTACGAATCCTACGACTGTTTTTCAATTTTATTATGACAGTTAATTGCACTCCCGGTGTCAGAGATTAACTGCCACTGTAGAAGAATGGCGAAATTGTGTGAATGCTATCGAAATGTACGTGTCTTTGCTTGCTCGTGGAACGGAGAACGTCAGCCTCGTAAAAGGAAACGTTACTCCTCGTATGTTTATGTAAACACCCCTAACTCGTTAACGCGCTGTTTTGACGGGAGGCGACGATTTGCAGGCTGTGGAATAAGGTGCTTTTCTTTCCATCCGAGACCAATTTCAAAGTGGTGCTTTGTAAGCTAACTATTCAATAAACCTATAAACAATATTACATAACCTGTTTGGAACGTGCCCCAGGGCCCTGACAATTGCACAATTTCAACATCACAATCCCATCTTGATTAGGCACTCCTTGGCCACTTAATGCAGACATTAAATCGGTAGTGTTGCCTCGTAAACGTTAAATGCGGTCTTTGTATGAGAAGGGTCTGGATGCGCTTCTTTCACAGCAAAATTCATGTTTGTACTTCACAGTGGCACTTCTCGGCCTGGCTACGGTGCCAAGACCCTGAGGGGGCTATGAGTACGTCACTGTAGCAGGAAGGAGGAGACAACAGCCCTGTATTCAAGGAACATCTCCAAGATCAGGTTGCCATCTGTCAGCACTCTAACCTTATCCTTTAGGAACTAAAAGCACTGATCCAAGGTCAGTTTTCCAACCATCAGCACTCTAACCTTATCCTTTAGGAGCTACAAGCACTGATCCAAGGTCAGCTTTCCAACCATCAGCGCTCTAACCTTATCCTTTAGGAGCTAAAAGCACTGATCCAAGGTCAGCTTTCCAACCATCAGCATTCTAACCTTATCCTTTAGGAGCTAAAAGCACTGATCCAAGGTCAGCTTTCCAACCATCAGCACTCTAACCTTATCCTTTATGAGCGAAAAGCACTGATCCAAGGTCAGCTTTCCAACCATCAGCACTCTAACCTTATCCTTTATGAGCGAAAAGCACTGATCCAAGGTCAGCTTTCCAACCATCAGCACTCAAACCTTATCCTTTATGAGCGAAAAGCACTGATCCAAGGTCAGCTTTCCAACCATCAGCACTCTAACCTTATCCTTTATGAGCGAAAAGCACTGATCCAAGGTCAGCTTTCCAACCATCAGCACTCTAACCTTATCCTTTAGGAGCTAAAAGCACTCTGACTCTTGGACACCATCTATAGAGTCTGGTGCCGAGGTCTTTCTCTTGATCAATTTCAAAGGCCCAGTCCATTCTTACTCCCTGGTGTTACTCAAAGAAACACCCCTGAAATTGGGGCAGAAAAGGGGGGCACCTTCGTTAATGGAAATATCTGAAAGGGCAATGCCCCCTTAACTATCTGCTGAGTAACCATATGAATGGGATGACTATTCATATGTATCTGCAATATATGGAAGAACACTCTGTAAAACTGCATGACTGTATACCTTGGGATATGGATATTGGATGGATGCATAAATATAATATTTAAAAACAGATGTGAGTTCAAAATACATAATGCTCAGCTCAGACTTCTCACAGTTTGACATGCACCTGTGTCTAATAGAATAAACGCCCAGTCTAAGACTAAGAGCCTGGTGCATTTGAGCTTGCAATCAAATAAAAGCTCCCATGATTATGGGATGTTTTATGTTCTCACAGTACATGGGAAATTGTTACAGGGGGAAGCCGTAAAAACAGTTCTGGATGTGGTTTATTGTACAGCCCAATTCGCTAGATGTGTCAGGTGAGTCAAGAGGGCCTGAAAAACGGCTAATGACATATTCATGACAGAAGTGGGAAACAGACATGCAAGTCAGGACAGGAATGGAGGCTCAGATAAACAGGAACAGAGTGTAACAGTCTGATGCTGTCTGGAGGTTTTCCCCTGGCAAACTTAAAGAGTACAGTAATAAATACCAGAATGAAGAAACACATTATATGTAGGGTTAATAAATAAATATATTAATATATAACTGTAAAACAAAAGGGTGAATAAATGCATAAGTAAATGCCTTTACACATTGACTATTTTATTTATTATTATTCTTTTATTCACTGTTGCTTTCGCATAAAATGTCATAGTCTTTGCATTTCAAAGCTAAATGAGTTTTGACCAATGAGAACCTGGATTCCAGTCCAGTGCCCAGCTTAAGTAGAGGTCAAAGGTCGAATATGTGGCCTAAGTGGGAATGGGGGTCGGGGGTTGGGGGGGGGAGTTGTGAAAGTTTTCTCTAATCTTTTCTAAATCATATGTGAGCTCTACTTACACATTAGGTTTAGTGTCAGTGATCAGGTGTCCACACTTTCACTGATTAGCCCCAACGGGTCGATCTGTCTGTGTATAATTTAATCAATTACAATTTGCCCTCATGTAGAAGAGACACCATTTTCCATATGGCATCATAAAGTGATGAATTATGGGCCTGTTACTTACAGAACGTGGCTAGAGGGTATACCAACCCTCTCCGTCTTAAAGCTGTTGATTTAAGAGCATTTATGGCTTGTTACAATTCAGGGGTTAAAGATGTGGTTCTAACAAAAACCCCTAGGTTCAAGACTGACACCCACAGTTCTGAATCGTCTTTAGTTGAGAGTTCAAATCTCAAATAAGTTTCAGATGACTTTGCAGTCATGTTGTACCAGATCAGTGACATCTGCAACAGCTCCAGCTCTGAGACTTACTCATTATGATAGAGCTATTTACCTGTTCATTCTGTTTCCCTGGCTGCTAATTGTTTCCCTGGCTGCTAATTAATCGTTAGATTGATTGACACAGGTGTTTGTACAGTTGATGCCATCAGGTGATTTTCTTAGTCTTTAGGAATAATTTTCTGTTGTAATTATAGAGCCACTCAAAAGAATGTAGCTGCATATTTAAAGTAAATGAAAAAAAACAATAAATAGATATTCTGTGTCTAATTGTTAATCTTAAATCGTACTCTATATGCTAATCACCTGTATCTCAGCGCATGGCTGCTCTCACAGGTGTGGTAATTACTGGGGCCTCAAAACAAGTATTGTTATATTATATGATTCTTAGTTTACATAACAGAATAGTCTCGTTGAAATGGTCGATCAGAGGGAGAAAGAGAGAGTTTTTATTATTTCCTTGCACTGACGGTAATACTCCTTTTTGTTCAGTGGGCGGCAGCACTGAGGGGTTCATGAAAGTTTAAACATGGTCAACAAAGTTTGTGGTTTCCAATACTCTCTATAAAATGTAAACATGTATTCTTTTTCCAAGAATAGGGTGATTTAAATGTTGCTTAGTACTTGCTTATTCATATAAAATGTAGGTTTACTCGGCCAAAATAGTTAAATTAATTTGTGCGCTGGAACCTTTTTTTATCAATGGTGCCGAGAACAGAAAAATCAGAGTCGTGAGAATGTGTCTGCCGTGGGCAAAAGGAGAAGTCATATGAACCGAGGAGATAAAAAGAGTCGTCCTCACGCAAGCCAAGGGAGTCGAGTACCTGTAGGCGACGCTCATGCCCCCCGGGAATAACTCCCAGACCCGCCTGGCAGGTTCCTCGCTCACGGCTCCGCGGACGTGCATGCGAATAGCTTGTAAATAACAGAGGAAGCCAAGTTGTATAGTCGGAACGCCCGCGGCATGGGGAGTTTATACAACGCGCTAGAATTAATCCACCTGCCGGATTTTTTCAAAAAAATATTTCCTAACTCCAGCGATAATAACAATAAAGGTGCAACTACTCCTCAGACAAAATGTTCCAAAGTTTCTGGCGGCGCTCCAGCTTTGCTTTACACCTGCGACATTCGAGATGAATGAATATGCTGTGCTTATTTCTACCCCCTTCTTTTCCACCGGCCTTGTGGAACTGATAACCATAACCGCAAAAGTCCACTTAGCAATAATATGTCACGAATCATTAATCATTTTGACGCAAAAGTAAGCAGGCACATTCTATATACATACATTAGTAATTTACTTTTCTTTTGGGGAAAAAAAAAATGGTGTAGCAGAGTTAAGGCTCCATTTCTGCGCACATTGTGTTTCAACTAACGTCGCAACAGTTCGGCGACAATTATTTTTGAGTTCAAAATAACAAATAACAATCCAACAAATACGTGATTACATGTTTGTTCAGTATGGAAACTATGATCAAGCCAAAACGGCACCATGCTGAGCTGCACGAGGTGTCCTGAAGAACATCCTTGGTTCAGCTGGGGAGGATTTTCCACATGCACCAGCGTATGATAGAGGAAGAAGCGCTTTGGTTTGGTTGTTGCAAAAATGCCTACAAACTCATAAATCAATAGTTTTTTTTTAATGTAATTAGCCATCAATTTATTAATCATTACATCAATACATACGATTTGTTCGAGTGATTTTGGTCAGTAGTAAATGACACCTTTGTAGCCACGATTTATCACTGCTGGAAATTGATCCAGCACGCGGAACAGCCTCTCTAAAATCCTCACACTAAAACAGGCGATGAAAAGGGGACTGCGGCGAGAGCCAGTACCAGGCCCAGTGCTGAAACGGGTGTATACATCTCACCTGAGAACAGGTGCATAGTTGAAATAGACAGGTTTTTTTTTTTGGATTCGGGCATAGAATGACCATGTACACGAGCGATTTCGACACTCCCTCAACAATGAGACTGAGAATGAGATTTGAACGCTTATTGTATTAGATATTAGAATACATCAATTTCAGGACAAAACGATCATATCGTGGCTGACAACAGGTAAATTCATCCACTCTACCCCCTCCCTAAACAAATTATCGGTGTTGATTGACAGCAGAAATATCATCTTTATGGACATACAATGAATTGCTGTGTCATCACAAAAGGGCGGGCCCCCCGATATTTAGGGAGGAGCTGTAGCAGGGTGAAGCTCTGATTTTCTGGCCCGCTGCCAGATGGCTGAGATTTAAGAATGAGCTAGCGTGTCAAGGTTTTTTTTTTTCCCTGGCTGCACCTGCTCTTGTCAGGTGTTTCGTGGCTGCCGACGTTTCGTGTGAGGGCTCGCGAGTGTGTGTTGCGTGCGTGCGTGTGAGAGAGTACCTGCGTTTCGTGCATTCCCTCTCGCTCTGGACTCTCCGGTTTTTATTCAAACAACTGTTGTCTCTGCACGCACGTGTCGATCGACAGTTGTGATTAGGACAGGAACCCTTCCGCGTTGCTTGTTGAATTTTTATGATTCTTGGTTGTCAGGTGGGGGCCGTTCGCC
>JAFBMS010001351.1:37500-42688 GCA_019788955.1 Albula glossodonta | reverse complement strand
TGTGTGTGTGTGTGTGTGTGTATATCTATGTGTGAGTGTGTGGTGTGTGCCAGTGTGTCAGTCTGTATGTGTATGTCTGTGTGTCCATGCGTATGTGTGAAATTGTGTGTGTGTGTGTGTGTGTGTATATCTATGTGTGAGTGTGTGGTGTGTGCCAGTGTGTCAGTCTGTATGTGTATGTCTGTGTGTCCATGCGTATGTGTGAAATTGTGTGTATCTGTGTGTGTGTGTATGTGTGTGTATATCTATGTGTGAGTGTGTGGTGTGTGCCAGTGTGTCAGTCTGCATGTGTATGTCTGTGTGTCCATGCGTATGTGTGAAATTGTGTGTGTGTGTGTGTGTGTGTGTGTATATCTATGTGTGAGTGTGTGGTGTGTGCCAGTGTGTCAGTCTGTATGTGTATGTCTGTGTGTCCATGCGTATGTGTGAAATTGTGTGTGTGTGTGTATATCTATGTGTGAGTGTGTGGTGTGTGCCAGTGTGTCAGTCTGCATGTGTATGTCTGTGTGTCCCTGTGTATGTGTGAAATTGTGTGTGTGTGTGTGTGTATATCTATGTGTGAGTGTGTGGTGTGTGCCAGTGTGTCAGTCTGTATGTGTATGTCTGTGTGTCCATGCGTATGTGTGAAATTGTGTGTGTGTGTGTGTATATCTATGTGTGAGTGTGTGGTGTGTGCCAGTGTGTCAGTCTGTATGTGTATGTCTGTGTGTCCATGCGTATGTGTGAAATTGTGTGTGTGTGTGTGTGTGTGTATATCTATGTGTGAGTGTGTGGTGTGTGCCAGTGTGTCAGTCTGTATGTGTATGTCTGTGTGTCCATGCGTATGTGTGAAATTGTGTGTATCTGTGTGTGTGTGTGTATGTGTGTGTATATCTATGTGTGAGTGTGTGGTGTGTGCCAGTGTGTCAGTCTGTATGTGTATGTCTGTGTGTCCATGCGTATGTGTGAAATTGTGTGTGTGTGTGTATGTGTGTATATCTATGTGTGAGTGTGTGGTGTGTGCCAGTGTGTCAGTCTGTATGTGTATGTCTGTGTGTCCATGCGTATGTGTGAAATTGTGTGTATCTGTGTGTGTGTGTGTATGTGTGTGTATATCTATGTGTGAGTGTGTGGTGTGTGCCAGTGTGTCAGTCTGTATGTGTATGTCTGTGTGTCCATGCGTATGTGTGAAATTGTGTGTATCTGTGTGTGTGTGTATATCTATGTGTGAGTGTGTGGTGTGTGCCAGTGTGTCAGTCTGTATGTGTATGTCTGTGTGTCCATGCGTATGTGTGAAATTGTGTGTATCTGTGTGTGTGTGTATGTGTGTGTATATCTATGTGTGAGTGTGTGGTGTGTGCCAGTGTGTCAGTCTGCATGTGTATGTCTGTGTGTCCATGCGTATGTGTGAAATTGTGTGTGTGTGTGTGTGTGTGTGTGTATATCTATGTGTGAGTGTGTGGTGTGTGCCAGTGTGTCAGTCTGTATGTGTATGTCTGTGTGTCCATGCGTATGTGTGAAATTTTGTGTGTGTGTGTGTGTATATCTATGTGTGAGTGTGTGGTGTGTGCCAGTGTGTCAGTCTGCATGTGTATGTCTGTGTGTCCATGTGTATGTGTGAAATTGTGTGTATCTGTGTGTGTGTGTGTGTGAAAGAGAAACTTTGTGCTTGTGTGTTTTCTGCTGAAACAAGAATAAGCCCTATTGCAGGTGACTCAACATTCCCCCCCCCCCCCCTCCCCTCCCGGCCTCCTCCACTGAGCGCCAGCTGCAATTAACCGCAGAGAGGGTCATCCATGACTCAGCTCCAGGTCCGGAGGCTTCCAGGGCGGGCTGTCCGTAACGCAGCCAGCCTTTCACCAGCCTTCCCCTGCCAGTAGGCCCATCTCACCCCTTATCTCCCCTCCTCCCCGCGCTCCGCTCGCCCACCCCCGTGCCTGCCTAACCTGCTTGCCCTGCTCTGTTTCCTTCCCCACCGCCCTCCCAACCCCGAGACCCCTGGAGCCTTGGGGCCGTGACAGTTCGGCCAATGAGATACGCGGACGCTCACAATCCCATTGTTCTGATTGGTTCCCTTATCCAGCAGGTTTATCCCTGGATAACTCTTTTTATATGTGCCTATCAGACTGCTGGAGTTTGCCTTTGAATGGTATTTCGTTATTATGATTATTGAGGTCACAGACATGTGAATGTGGGTACGGGAACATTACTAATTAATATGCACATACACGCACACACATACACATGTACACAGACATATCCACTTATTCACACAGACATAAACATACACAAAATCACACAACCACATAAATACATACTCACACAGATGCACTCTTGAAATAATACATACATACACACACACAAGGCAGTCCAATTCCTCACATATAACCTTATAGTCAACAGCACAGTGCTTTGTGTTAAACATCAATATAACTTTTTTTTTGCCTGAGTTGATTTAGACTGATTTTCATTCCGTTCCTTAAAATGAATTTAATGACAGATGGCATGATACATGGCATGCCCTGGATTACAGAGCACATTCAGTGAGCGTGCCCAGACACAGACACCCTGAGACACCCTCATTCCTCTCAGGTACAGGAGCTATATTACCCCCCCCCCCACCCCACACCCCTGCCTGACAACACACATGATGGTGCAAAATGACCTGAACGTGTATACACACGCTCATGCATGCACACACACATACACACACATGCGTATGCTCACACACACACACACACACACACCCACACACACACACACACACACACAGACACACATATGTACGCTCTCACATTCACATAACTTTAGATGCACACACGCACCCACACACACTCACACATTGTGGCAGTGTTGCTGTGTTTTCTGCAGTGTAGGTGGTAGGTAAAACAGGATGTGGTCCCCTGGGTACACAGACACCAGTAATGAGCAAACCCAACTCACTCCACCCACCCCCACCTTCCCAAGGCCTCCAATGATGGAGCAGAACAGAACAGGATGAAAGAAACCTCCACAAGTCTCCAAACCTGGTTCTCCTAGGGTCTCCCAGGTCCTGGAGAGACACAGGTTCTGCTAGGGTCTCCCAGGTTCTGTAGAGATACAGGTTCTGCTAGGGTGTCCCAGGTTCTGTAGAGACACAGGTTCTGCTAGGGTGTCCCAGGTTCTGGAGAGACACAGGTTCTGCTAGGGTGTCCCAGGTTCTGGAGAGACACAGGTTCTGCTAGGGTCTCCCAGGTTCTGTGGAGACATGGGTTCTGCTAGGGTCTCCCAGGTTCTGTAGAGACACAGGTTCTGCTAGGGTGTCCCAGGTTCTGGAGAGACACAGGTTCTGCTAGGGTGTCCCAGGTTCTGGAGAGACACAGGTTCTGCTAGGGTCTCCCAGGTTCTGTAGAGGCATGGGTTCTGCTAGGGTCTCCCAGGTTCTTTAGAGACACAGGTTCTGCTAGGGTGTCCCAGGTTCTGGAGAGACACAGGTTCTGCTAGGGTGTCCCAGGTTCTGGAGAGACACAGGTTCTGCTAGGGTCTCCCAGGTTCTGTAGAGGCACAGGTTCTGCTAGGGTCTCCCAGGTTCTTTAGAGACACAGGTTCTGGCAGGGTCTCCCAGGTTCTGTAGAGGCACAGGTTCTGCTAGGGTCTCCCAGGTTCTGTAGAGACACAGGTTCTGGCAGGGTGTCCCAGGTTCTGTAGAGACACAGGTTCTGCCAGGGTGTCCCGGGTTCTGCGTGGTGAGACACAGGTTCTGCTAGGGTGTCCCAGGTTCTGGAGTGACACAGGTTCTGCTAGGGTGTCCCAGGTTCTGCAGAGACACAGGTTACCTCACCTTACCTGAGCATCTGAGATCTGACCTGGCTGCTGATTTTAAATATTTTCAGTATTAGGCTAAGTTAAATGCCTCCTGTGGTGTATGACAGCTTCGGAACATTTTGCTCCAGGCTAGCCGTTACTGACAATATCTGTGCTTCATCTTTGCCTGTACAAGTTCATGCAGAAACGCACATTTGCAACCATTTCAGACAGAGTGTCAACCAGTCCGCACGCTGTACAGCTTATCCTTTATCTTTCCTTTAATCCTCCCTAGATTGTGCATCACACACCACTGAAGGAACCTGTGGAATTTTCCAGGGGTGTGCTGTGTCTCCCAGCCAATCAGCTCACAGCAAAACAAACATGAGGGGGAAGTGGCCTATCAGCTGTAGGGATGTACAGTAACTTGAACAAGTTTAGCTTGCGGCACCGGCCAATTAAATGGTTCCCCAGGTGACAGGCAAATTACTCTCTGGCCCTGTCCCTCCAGCCGCGATTCGCTGGAGTCTGACACACATTAACGCTGCCGTTTCAATGTCAAGTGAAGTTTACAGTATGCGCGTGAAATCCAAGCTGGCTGACATTTACAACAAAAGGAGAGGCCAGTTTACGGAGATTCCATGTTCCCTATCCGACAGGCACATTTTTTAAAGAGGAAAAAAAGCTGCATTTTTTTTTTTTTTACTTTGCTTGGCTTCTTTTGGTGAAAACATGGCTATTTACAGAAGTGCCATGACCTATCAAATGTGTGGTTGATATGCTAAGAAATACTAGAACATTTGTCAAAAATATACTCTTTAAACTTCATAGATGAGCATAATATTACAGTACAGTTACATTTCTGCCATTTTTTATCTGAAGCAACTTGCAGTTGATTAGACTAAACAGAGGTCAGCCCCCCCCCCACAGGAGTAACGTGGGGTTAAGGGCCCAACAGCAGCAGTGATTTTATCATAGCCACACTGGAGCTTGAACCACCAAACTTCCAGATAACACTCAAGCACCGTAGCCACAAGCTAATTTACATTTACACATTTTACGTTTACACACACTATCCAGCTGGATATTTTTACTGAAGCAATTTGGGTTACGTGCCTTGCTAAGGGTGGGACTGTAGTGTCTTACCTGGGACTTTAACCCCCCACCTCTGACCTGTAAAACCATCTCTTTAACCAATATACTATACTGCCACCCCCATTATGATCAGTCAAATATTAATTTACAAGTGTAACTTTAATTCATGGTATTGACCCTGGATCCCTTCATGTTTATATGCAATTTATAAATAAGTTATAAACATGTTTATATACAAGTTATAAACAAAGTCCAGGGTTATTTGCTCAGATTTTAACTCACTGCAGGTTTGGGTCATCGCTGCCATTTTCTAAGTCTCTGAAACCTTCAT
>JAFBMS010001351.1:25000-30000 GCA_019788955.1 Albula glossodonta | reverse complement strand
CTTCATCGCACCCCCACCCCCACTCCCACGCACAACCCCCACACACCCCCCCCCCCCACAGAAGAATCAAATGACAGGTGATTAATCTCTGTGATTGGATCGATCAAACACTCATGTCTGCACCCCCCCCCCCCCATGTCTCCTCCTAATTGCTCTGAGCATTAAACTTGGCCTGCTGTTCTCATGGGGACGTGGTCTTGCTGGACTGGGGTGGTGGAGAGGATGGAAACACAGGTTCATGCCCCAAACATACCTTGTTTTTTTTTTGTTTTTTTTTTACCATCAATACACCTCAAAAAAGGGCCCACTTTCTGAAATAGCTTTTGAGCAGAAATCATGGGGGCACCCTGGTAAGCTCGCCTGTACGCTAACAAGGCTAGCAGATCAATTACGTTGTCAATGTAGGAGTAATTGCCCATGTTACCCATGTTCCAATGTTCCATGTCCAAATGTTCCAATTGTTAAAACAACAGAGCGAAAACACAATGTACTGTTTTCAGTCATCAGTGGTGTTACACACTGATCTCTGCATTATCCTCAGTTTCTCACACAGTGAGAGCTTCTCCGCGGCTGCCAAAGCAAAGAAAAAATGCTCTGTTTGCTGTTTGTCTCCATTCATTTTTTTGATTCTGATTACCATTAGTTTGTTTTCATTTGTGTTTAAAGGACACTCCATGGTACAGCTGTGCAATAGATACCATCCGCAGGCTATTGCTCAGAGGCAACGATTGGCTTAGAAAAACAGAGAGTAAAGCCAGTTACACTCATCAGCCACATCGCTCCTGTTCGCCCTCTTCTGGCAGGCCAGGCACTTACAGGTTCAAGAAATAAACACATGATGATTTTATGCTCCTTTTGACGGCATAGACAGTGTGCAACCAGTGACGTATCTATGGTGTGGAAACAAGCCAGAAATAATCATGGTGTGAATTATAAGTGTACAGATTCCTCCTCCCCGATATGTTGAAGACAGTCGATTGGGGCTAAAATAACAGCAGCTCAGTTTGGACAGGAAGAAATAAAAAAGCACAACAGCAAAGAACCAGATGTTTACATCACCTAGACCCCTCATTTAATTTAGGTCCAGAAAATATCCACCGAAAAGTCAAGCCTGGATTTTGAAATTCCATGAAGGTTCCCTGCCTCTTCTATGTGATCATGCAACCCGTTCAAAATCAATGAAATTTCTGCGTGCAAACATAGTGTTTCCTGATGTATCTCTTCAGAATTTACCTCTCAGCTAACTCCCCCTCTTTTCTGCTGACAGTAAATTTGTAGCATGTCATGTTAAACCCTTTTATGAATTTGCCAAACCTCAGATCCAAACATGCAACACCGTTACACAAAAATTACAAACCAACAGCCATGTATTTGTTCATGATTTGTAAGCCAGCTAATAAACACTTAATTAATTTATGCTCTTCAAAGCGGATGGAATTTCATAGTGCAGCCAAGGTATCTTACACATCGCTATAAATACAGGAATAAATCCAGATTAATTGCAGCAGGAACTTCAGTGGTAAATTGAAAATCCAATGGTGTGCGTAATAGACATAAATAGTGGGTGGACCATTAGTTCTATGGCCTGCTAATACGGTGTTTCTCAGGCCCACCTGAGTCACCTTGATACTGTCTAACTTAGTATCACATCTTGTAGTTCCGAAATGGTGCTGGATCACAACGACCCGAGTCCAAAACCCAACATGGCAGCGAAAGTATGAGTAACTGGACCGTAAAGGTCGGTTTTCTGACTTTCTGAAACTAAAGCCACTTCCCGTGTGCTGTGAAGTGTGCTCTCGCATAATTACGAATGAGATGTAGCTATACTGTTTGTAAAGTTGCTGAACAAATGAAGGGGTGTTAACGACCAATTCACTTAAGTCATGCATCACTGCTCTCTGCTTCCATTTTATGAGTACTCCTTTGGGTAAAATAAGGAAGCAAGTTTGCCTGAAATAGGCATTTAGGGAATCAGATATGTTGTAGGTAGCAAATGCAAACTTTATTTTCCAGGCCAAATTTCAATTTCTCAAAATGGAGGCACTCTGGGAGTTCCTGTTTCATGAGGAATAAAGTTTTTTTTTTCTTCTCGCTCTCTCGCTCTCTCTCTCTCTCTCTCTCTCTCTCTTACTTTGAGACTCCCCTTGTCATTCCCTCAACATTATGACATCAGCTCAAGTGCTGCTTAGAACAAAGTATTTAGACGTTTCTATCATAAGCATAAGTAGTTCATCATTCCCTCAACACTGTTTTTTGTGTCCTTGCTGTTGATACATTATGATTGTTTCATATTTCAGGTGTTTCTGCTTTTATGGGTCAATGTAATGGGTCTATGGTTTCTGTAGCTACAAATAGTTTAATGATCCAAAAATTTTTGGAACAATGTAGGATGGAAACTGCTTCATTGTAAATGGCAGAGTTGCCATGACAGTGTCTCTACCAACAAGCTCTCAGTCATTTTATAACCAGCACGCAGACACCATGTGTCGACGGTCCTATCAGGAAACGCTTTTGCTTACAGACCGCAATACTGATGGCTGGCCTGAAGGGGGCAGTGGAAGCGGCTGCTTGTCTGTTTTATTGCAGATGATGGCTTTGGTTCTTTACTCCCTCAGATATGATCACGTTTCTGCCTGCAGGACTAGAGGAATCTTTTGGCTTGTGGTCCGAACTCCTAGTTCTGAAGAGCTACAGAGTGCATGCTGGTGTTTGTTGTTACTCAATGCTTAATTTACCAATTAAGAACTGTTGATTGCAGAGCTAACAAACCTCAGCTGGCTTCTTGGGTTTGGACTTGTTGCGGAATTTCGGATGAAAACAAAACCCAGCATACGCAGTGTTTGTCCGGGACCAGCAGTGAAGGCCGCGGGTCCAGAGGCGAGATCAGAATTCAGTACGCTGCTGCTGTCCTGGCTCCCTCCACAGGGGAGATGGGGAGGTTTGGTGGGGGGTGGGGGGAGGGGGGTTTGAGATGATTGCATTTCGGACAGGTATGTGGGAGAAGAGAGAGAGAGAGCGGAACACACCACTGTGCTTGCCCCCCCCCCCCACCAAACGCCCCACACCGATGAACCGATGAATATGGATGGAGGCTGGGCTGGGGAAGAAAAACTACAGCAACTTGGAGTGTTACCTTTCAATGTGTGTGTGTGTGAGTGTGTGTGTGTGTGAATAGGAAAGACAATACTTGTGTGTATGGGAGAGCAGCAAGAGTGTGTTTGTGTATGTATGGAAGAGAATTAGAGAGAGAGAATGTGTGTGGATTGGAGAAAGAGTACTTGTGTGTGTCTAGGAGCAAGAGAGTATCAGTGAAGTCAGCTGGATATTTTATTGCATGGGATATGAGAGAGTGAGAGAGAGAGAGAAGGAGAGAGTGAGAGATCATGCAAGAGGGAAAGAAGGATAGAGTGTGAGAGTGCATGAGCAAGACAGTATTAGTGTGAGAGAGGGAAGGAAAGAGAGAGAGAGAGAGAGGGGGCAGGAGGGAAAGAGGGAAATTGAATTCTATTTTATCACAAGCATCTTAAATTAAATCTTCTGGAGACAGCTTGTTAGTTTTGTAGTCTCTCCCCTGTTTTCGTTTCCATTTTCAGTGTTTTCTTTTTTTGCGGACAATTAAGAAAAACAGCTCTTCTCAGTGAATTCCCACTGCAAGGCAGAAACTGTTCCCAATAAATTCTCATCTAAACTTTCGCTGGCGCGTCGAGTAGCGGCCGCCCAGTCGAGCTCAAGTGAGTGGAGAGAGAGAGAAAGAGAGAGAGAGGGAGAGAGAGGGGGAAAGACAGAAAGAGAGAGAGAGAGAGGGGGAGAGACAGAGAAAGAGAGAGAGAGGGAGGGGGAAGAGAGAGAGGGAGAGAGAGAGAACTTATGCCTCCACAGCTGCCTAGCAAGCCTCACATATAATGAGACAAAATACCCACAATCCTCTGTGGGCCTCTGGCGGGAGCATGGTGATGAATGTCAAAGGAAGATTCATCTGCCCCCGTTTTCTATCGCAGGTGGATGGACCATCAGTATCCCGCCCCCCCTTCCCTGCCCCACCCTGCCTCGGCTGTCTGAGGGACACCCCCGCTCTCCATCCCTAGAGAGCTGGTCGTGACTCAATGGGGAAACGTCATTGACTGGGGTTGCCAACACCACACCCTGAATGAGTTCAGGACACAACACAATGTGTGTTGATGGTGGGAAGGACATGGTTTGCTTTTGCTGTGGCAAATGGAGGATTTAATTGATAATTTAAGATGAGGATAGTGTAATTGAGAATGGTGATGTTGACGTAATTGTTGTTGATGATGATGATGATGATCATGATCATGATGATGATGAAGGTGATGATGATGATGAAGATGATGATGATGATGATGATGATGATGATGATGATGATGATGATGATGATGATGATGATGGTGATGATGATGACGATGATGATGAGGGTGATGATGAAGGTGGTGATGATGATGATGATGATGTTGAAGATGGTGATGATGAAGGTGATGATGATGATGAAGATTATGACGATGATGAAAGTGATGGTGATGATGATGATGATGATGATGAAAGTGATGGTGATGATGATGATGATGATGAAGGTGAAGATGGTGATGATGATTATGATGATGATGAAGATGGTGATGATGAAGGTGATGATGATGAAGATGATGAAGGTGAAGATGATGATGCTCTCTCTCTCTTTCTCTTTAGGGAATAAAGTTCAAAGCTGGTGTGGAGTTGGTGCAGTGATGTGATGTACTGGTAATGTGTAATGTGGGTTCGGGGCTCCATATGAGAAGATGCCTTTTTTGCTGAAATACATTAATGGGGCGGGAGATTTCAATGAACCATAAAACAGGAGGAGCCACCATACATTTTGAATAACTAACCGTTGCACTGGAGAGAAAACTCCAAGCAAGTCCAAGCAAGTCAATGATTGACAGCTGACAGCTGACAGTGTGTCTCCATTCTAGCAGGACTTCATGAATCCTCATTTCAACCATGACTAA
>JAFBMS010001351.1:12500-20000 GCA_019788955.1 Albula glossodonta | reverse complement strand
TTCCAGCCATTCAGCTTGCTGAAAAATAATCATGCGAGGCAGAAACAGCCTATCAGCTGTGGGGATGTACAGTAGTGTGTACAAGTTTAGCTGATGGCATCACCCAATTAAATCACTGCCTAAGAGACGCATTAATTACTCTCTGCCTCTGTCCCTAAAGGCACATGATATGCTATACTCTTACATGCGGTTGAGGCTTGTGTACGTACGTGTGTAAGAATGTAAGAGAGTATGTGCATGTATGCAAGTAGGTGTGCTTGTGTGTGTGTGTGTGTTTGTATATGTGTTTGTGTGTGTGTGTGTGTGTGTGTGTGTTGTGTTGAGAATGAGAGACTCAGACAGGGGATTGTGTATCAGTTGATAGCGGTAATTTGTTGTGTGTTCTTGTGGACCTCAGTGGACACACCTGACAGAGAGGGACAGAAATATGGCTGTATTGAGCTCTCCACAGACATGTGAATGCTCCCTTGTAACCCAATTAAAATCAGAAAGGTGTTCTCGTGTCATAACCACTCATATGTTTCTATTAATCCACAATATGGCCACCAAGTGAATAACAACAACAAAAATAACATTGTGGACTCTGCATTTGCAAAGCTGCCATCGGCTCCAAACCTGAGAATCTAAGACACAAGGAAGACACCTTATCACTGCTCAGGAAGGAGACGCTGCTCAGGTGAACGTCACCTCATCCAGGAGACTGTGATGGGAGAAGCTCTGCATATATGTTCCACTTAGACTCCATTTAATCACAAGTATGAACATAATGCCACAAAAGACTTACTGAAAAATAAAACTAAGAAGAAAAAAACAAGTTTGAATGGAGCTAAATGAAGTAAATTATTTAATGGGCAAAAGCCACGCAACATGAAATTGTATGAACAATCCAGCAAAATAAGCAAAATGTCACAAGAAAATATTGCAAAAGTCACAGTATCACCAACACCACCCAACACCCAACCCCCCCTCCAAATTCTGCCTAAGGCACAGAGTACTGTAGCGAGTCAGGAGGAATTGAACAGAGCAATTTAATAGAAATCATTTGGAGTCAGAGGTATTGGGGGCGGAAAACACAGTGTGTTCAATGATTGAAGTTTTTAAAAAAAGCATCAACATTTTTGCAGGAATGCCATTTTTCACCCACTCCCCGAAAAGGTCAGCTTCCATGCCGTTATATTAATATACAGCCATTGATAATTGGTTTTCTATCATTCATTAAAATTTACAATGCTCCAAGGCACAAAACTATTATTAAAAAACATTTCTCTTCTTTTTTTCCTGGGCCTATTTTCTGCAGCGGTGTGACCAATATTCCCCTCTCTCTGTTTCATTATTTAGTTTCTAATTAAGCCACTTCAGTCGAGTCCTTGCGTGTTTTTTTTTTCGTTTCCCTCACCGCTGATACGATCTGGGCTACAGGCGAGAGGTGGCGGAAGGCTCGCACCTTCTATAAACGAGCTGCCCTTTTCAGTGTCGCGCGGACAGCTGATCTCCGCTGTAAATAATCGGGCTATGCAGGAAAGGGTGAACTGGCGCTAGACACGGAAACACTGTGAACGGATGGTGTATTCACCTCTAAAATAATAATTGTTTTTTTTATATTAAAAAAAAAAACCACACAAAGTTAAAAGCGAGAGTCTTCTCCACCATTACACCTTCTCATCTCTGATCCTCTCAGCTTTCTACAATTATGATAAAAAAAATCGAAAAAAAAAAAAAAACAGACAAGGAGGGTAAACTGTGCTATCTCTATTTAAAAACTAAAATATACATTTATCATTTTTTGACTTTATGACTTTTACGTACTTGGTCAGGCACCAGCTGAGTTTTCTGAATTGCATCCTCCTCTTAAACTCACTTCACTAATAATCGCTATATAAAGGCAGCCTCTATTATCACATATCTACCCGGAGGACGAGTCGTTTCTATGTATTTGCCAGAGATGCCATTCTGTGCAGTGGAATTCACTCCCATGCTATGTTCCCACGAGTGATACGTGAGAGCAATTCATCCAGTTTCACGAGGCAGCAGGGACGCGGCGTTTAGCATTACAGAGCCCCCCTTAAAAGCCGAACGAGTTTATAAAAATATTACTACTATCTCAGAGCGTGGTGATAGTGACGAATTACGGGTCTAATTGGACATTAAAGCCAAAAGTTGACAGTGGAATAAAACTTATATCGCAACTTGTCAACATTAAAATCCATAAGAATATTTCTCACATGCCAGCAATTAATTAAGCTCTCAAATTATGTGATGCTAATTTACCCGCATGGAAAGGCTTCAGGAAACATGTACTATTTTGTGGTGATTCACAAACAGCTACAGTTTATTGCGATGCAAGGAAAATGGCTCCAAAATGGTATTTGGGAACTTGATTTCAATATAACGACCTGGCAGCCCATCACAGCTTATAAGAGGTTGTCATGCTGAACTACTGGAGTTTTTAAACAAAGATTTGGGAGAAATAACACCTTGTTCCATTTCACACGACCCGCTAAACCATTGTCTACCCTCATACCCCAGTCCCAGGCTCAAATGCATAAAATATCTTGTGCAACAGACGTTGTCTCTCAGTTAAACTCCTTTCAAACCCATGTATTATGTTATAAAGCCTGTATAACATGGTTGTATGCATGTAATAACCACTGTAATAACAAAATGTGGCAGACTTCCTTAACCCGAGTTTTTTTATATTTCACACACTGTCGATTTATGCTGCTGGATTTTACTGAAACAGTTCAGGCAAGGCACTTCACCCAAAGGGACAATGGCATTGCAACAACCTGGGAATCAAACCCGCAACCGCACAATTCCATAACCTCTATCCAACTGCTGCTGTACCATAATTTTATGTCATATTTTACGTCATATTTATGATAGGCCTTATATTGGCATATAGTTCAAGTAAGGTTTTCATTTATTTTCCTACTGACTGGCTAGCAGCAGAACCCTGGCTTTCAAAGGAGAAGATCTGACCAAACAGGCCCAGTCTGCCTAAAGCTGAGCAGAACAAGACTACCGGGTGATATGGCCACCGGCAATGTTATAATTGTGTAATCTCTCCCTGCAATTCCAAGCAATGTAGTCATCACCATGCACACAAAAAGACCCAACTTGACACACTAACAAGCTATTTCTCAGCTTGATCCTCGGTGTCTTTAAGTGAACTGAGAAAGTTATGTATGGGGGAAAAAAGACCTTTTTTGGAAAAAAAAACTGTAAGGAAAGGTTGTGCCTGGGCCTAAAGGAAGCATAGGTATCGGACAAAGGGAAGCAAGTGGAGATTATCAGTCTACAGTATGTTGCTTTGAATGCAAAAATGTACATGGAAATCAGCTACAGACATAGAAATATAAAGTCACCTTTTTTAAATTAATTACTCCAAGCGTCCAATGTTCAGTCAGGATTAACAGCAGTCAACATAATTTGAACATTCTTTTATCCTCTTTCCCGCCCAACATTAATTGCATGGATTCAAAAAAAAAACGTTTCTTCAACTCTACCTCACAAGTAGTGTTTGTTAACCTCTGCCAACACTGATCATCAACTTCAGCGATCATCAAAATGAAGCTGGCAATTTGTGAGGAACAAAAGTAATGTTTATGTTACTTTATTAGCCAAAGCTGTTGGACACCATTGACTGAAGCTGGGGGGAAGGCCTCCAGCTGAGGCAGAGAGCTGAATAACGCTTTCTTCCTCCATCAGCATCACTCATGATGTTCATTTATTACATCAGTCGCAATGGAGCACGTTGATCTGGTACAATATTCAAACAATATTTCTTGTGCCCTGGTCTTTTGTGAAGAGGGGTGCATATAATATTCAGGTGATTTAATTAATATTTTCCTTAATATTAATAAATGTAATTCTTTTGTGACTCCTGTAGCTGCCTCACTGCGTAGATAAAATAAGGCAACAAATGGATCAAATGAAAGTCAAGGTGTTAAACTCAATAAAATATGCTTAGGACCAAACTCAATCAAATACACTTAGGACTGGATTCAATCAAATATACTTCAGACTATATTCAATCAAAGTTGCGTCGTTTCTGTAGGAGCAGCTGTAATTCAATCAAAGCAGCCTTTGGTCTCTTTACGGGTTGATGCTATTCCATTTTAAAATGAGAAGAACACATTCCAAGGGGCTTGTTGGCTCGTCTCCAATAAAATATAACATACTCAAAGAAAATGATGCTGAAAAGTGAAGTCTGTTTTGATTGAACTGCATATCCCCTTAAAGAGACAAAAAGTGTTAGACTCAATCTAGATCAAGGTTTTTTCTTTCTGCATGAAAAGAGTACAATTGCTGCTGAGCTGAAAGTTATAGATGGATATTGATCTAGACTCCCTCGGGTTCTGGACTGATAGCTGTGCTTTTATTGCGGTGAAGAAATTAAATCATATTGTGGAACAATGTGGCGTGGCGTGCAGTGAAGGTCACATGACCATCGCCGGGGGAATAGGCCATTTGATTTGATAAATACTCTCAGAGAAATAGCCAGTCCCGCAGACCTTGTCTTTGAGTTTGACTCCTACTGTTTCTTTTCAAATTGCCTTTCGTTCTCAGCCTTCCCAGCATGCCGTTGGGAGAGGGAGGGAAAAAAACCTTCGGCACGTCGCTCACACCGCCGTTACACTTTACTGATCATTCAAGGGCAAGGCGGTCTCCTGGCATGTTCTGGATCATTAACAGTGGAGAGGTGTGAGTGTGTGAGTTTTGTGTGAGTGAGGGTATGTGTAAGTGTGTGTGTGTGTGTGTGTGAGTTGGTGTATATAGGGATATGTGTGTGTGAGTGTGTGAGTTTTGTGTGAGTGAGGGTATGTGTGTGTGTGTGTGTGTGTGTGTGTGAGTAGGTGTATATAGGGATATGTGTGTGTGAGTGTGTGAGTTTTGTGTGAGTGAGGGTATGTGTGTGTGTGTGTGTGAGTGTGTGTGTGGGGGTGTGAGTGTGTGAGTGTGTGAGTGTGTGTGTGTGAGTGTGTGTGTGTGTGTGTGTGTGTGTGTGTGTGTGTGTGTGTGTGTGTGAGTAGGTGTATATAGGGATATGTGTGTGTGAGTGTGTGAGTTTTGTGTGAGTGAGGGTATGTGTAAGTGTGTGTGTGTGTGTGTGTGTGAGTTGGTGTATATAGGAATGTGTGTGTGTGTGTGTGTGTGTGAGTTGGTGTATATAGGAATGTGTGTGTGTGTGTGTGTGTGTGTGTGTGTGTGTGTGTGTGTGTGTGTGTGAGTTGGTGTGTGTGGTGTGTGTGTGTGTGTGTGTGTGTGTGTGTGAGTTGGTGTATATAGGAATTTGCGTGTGTGTGAGTGTGTGTGTTTGTGTGTGTGTGTGTGTGTGTGTGTGCGTGTGAGTGTGTGAGTTTTGTGTGAGTGAGGGTAAGAGTGAGGCAGCCTGTGGACAGGTGACTGTGTGCTTGTGTGTGCTTCAGCTCCTGTCTCTGTCTAATGAATGTGCCACCATGCGTTTTCTTAAATCATTTTTGAGATATGCTCAGTCTGTGGGGAAAATATGCGTACCTATAACTGTTGTTCCTGATACCTTGTTGTACCTCGCCGGTCCGCCAGGAAGTAGGACTTACGGCTGCCTGTTGGCAGAGTCTCCTTGAAGCTGGCGGATCTGGACACAGAATGTGGTACGATGAGAAATCTCAGCCGAATAGAAACAGACTCACAGCTCGCAGGCGGCCCGCTAGAGTAATTATCCCCATTCACAACTACCTGACAAAACTAGGGAGAAGCTCCATGCAGCACCCAGGCACTGAACATCAACAACTATTTACAAGGGGAAAACAGCTATCAAATGAGCTGAATTGGGATCCCAAGCGGCTTTGCCTCTAGGGGGCGCCCACCTGTTGCTTCTGTTGTGGCAGGGGATCACAGGCTGCAGGTTCGAGGCTCAGCTGTGTCCATTGGTGGCGCTTAATTGGGGACGATGCAGAAATGAATGAAGGATACATGTTGTTGAGTGAGTTGAGTGGGGTTGTAGTCCTTATTGGTACGATTTTTCCTGTCAGGTCCTGTTATTATGAATTTACTGAATGTTCTCACATTTCTTAGCTGTGCATGAGAAACACAAAGCAGACAGAGCAGCAGGCAGTTAAGGATGTGTCATAGCACTTATCCTGCATACTCAGAATCCCTCGCATTACAGTATGCTGACATTTGTCAATATGGGTCGCTCTTACAACACTGTCACAAAGGGAAACACATACAATGATCTGCCATAAACATTATACAGAGTATTTTTAGATACAGTTACCATAGTTTACTTGCAGTAGTGCTCTTGAGATATTAGATACAGTATATACTTGCTGGGCTGGGAATGTTGTTAGCCAGATCTGGCACTATTATGCATATGGTAATCAGGTGGGTGCGCTCATGTTCTCCCACACTGAACGTCGCTATGGATAAGAGCGTCTGCTAAATGGATGTAATGCGTTGTAATGGGGAGGTGTGTGGGGGTGTGTTGACTACAGTTTTAATCACAGAACCCTGTTACGGATCATGAGCACATTAAAAGAAAAAAAATCCCGCCCCTCCCCAGCGCCCCATACTGAAATAGGGGGCTCGTCCGGGAGAAATTGGACGCATGACAAGCTCCAGGTTTTAGCGAGTCGCTACTGCCGCGTTAGCACTCCCCTGTGATGCGCCTGCTGTCCACAGCCTCCAGCTGTATTGAGTGAAGAGAAATGCATCCTCTGTAAGCAGTGCAGGCCTCCTGCAGGCCAGGGGGTGAACCATGTTCATGCAGGGCCTCAGGGAGCTCTAGTATTTCCTTTCACCCCAAAACCAGGAACCGGCTCAAACTCAAAAAAAAACAAAAAAAACAAACAAGGTCAGTTAACTGTGTAATCGATTACTTTAATTGATCCATCAGGAAAAAACAGCACACCCTGCAGCCCCTCCCTGCTGTAGGGTATAAAGTCGTCTCCAGGGTTACAGGTGGGTGAAGGAGTGCACACATTCTGCTATGGGTTTCCTTTTTGTGGGTCGCTGCAGCACCGACTCAATACAGGAGTGTTTGCAGGTTTTTGTGTGTGACTGTATGTGTTCTATATATCTCAGACGAAGCATCTGAGCTGGATGTGGCGCACGCGCTTGAAGAGTGGTCACAGGAAGGCCTTTGGGCTGCAGGGAGGCCCCGCCCCCTTCCCCTGCACCTGCCACCTGGAGGCCATGAGGGGAGGGAAGCAGATGGGCTGGGATAGGGGGACACAGAATGGCGGACGGGGGGGCCTTGGCAGGCGTGTACTTTTCGGGCAACGATCCATGTTTGTTAGAGACGGAGTAGAGTCTGTGGTGGGCCCTTTTGGGGGGTGTGGCAGGGAGTGGAGGGTGGGGGGGTCAGGAAGATGGATTACCCTGGTGCAGGTATAGCACCCGGGGGCCCGACAGGTACTGGATCAGCATAAGGCCTGGGCCAAGTCATCGCCCCTGTCACAGTTTGGATTGGGAGGGGGGGGGTGGCGGTTGGCGAGAGGGAAGCTGGTTCCATTATAC
>JAFBMS010001351.1:0-7500 GCA_019788955.1 Albula glossodonta | reverse complement strand
CCACCAACATTCAGTAAAAAATGATTCTGTCCCTTGGTTGTAACATTTTGTGTTGCTGTTATTGTGGGGGATTCACAAAAGATCTGTGCAAGAATTTTCACAATTGTCCAGATTCTTAAGAATAATTAAAGTGTTAAGAATAATTAAAATTCTTGCTTGATCCAGGTCTGACATAAACATGCACATAATTCAATTAACATAAGCGTTAATTAAAAATTAACACCATAGCATAAACAATATTAAATAGCCTTTTCACATAAACACACACACTCACACACACACACACACACACACACACACACACTCACACACACACACACACACACACACACACACACACACACACACACACACACACACACACACACACTCACTCACACACACACACACACACACACACACACACACACACACTCACACCCACACACACACACACACACACACGCACACACACACACACACACACACACACACACACGCACACACACACACACACACACACACACACACACGCACACACACACATACTGATTATGTTTTGATGCTTTCTTTTTCCAGCATTGCTGAAAGTGTTTCACAGTGTGATGTTCCAACATGTTTTTGACCCATGTTTGGGCTCAGCTCTGGTCAGCGGCCCAGAGGTCCACAAAACCCCGCCTCACTTCCTGCTCTTCCAGGTCCACAAAACCCCGCCTCACTTCCTGCTCTTCCAGGTCCACAAAACCCCGCCTCACTTCCTGCTCTTCCAGGTCCACAAAACCCCGCCTCACTTCCTGCTCTTCCAGGTCCACAAAACCCCGCCTCACTTCCTGCTCTTCCAGGTCCACAAAACCCCACCTCACTTCCTGCTCTTCCAGGTCCACAAAACCCTGCCTCACTTCCTGCCCTTCCAGGTCCGCATAGCCCCGCCTCGCTTCCTGCTCTTCCTGGTCCACAAAACCCCGCCTCACTTCCTGCTCTTCCAGGTCCGCATAGCCCCGCCTCGCTTCCTGCTCTTCCAGGTCCGCATAGCCCCGCCTCACTTCCTGCTCTTCCAGGTCCGCATAGCCCCGCCTCACTTCCCTCTCTTCTAGCTTCATAGTCCTTGTGAACATCCTGCCATAGTTGACTGAGGTTGAAAAACACATCTGGTGGAAAAGGATGAGAGTCCAGTGCCCTGGTTTCTGACTTTGGATCGCTGTCACCGGGCAGCTGGCGGGAGGAGGCAGTATGAGTCTCATTATTTATAATTTTGTAGGATGGAAATTCGCATGGAATGTGGACTTCTCTTTGTGCAGTTTATACAACTGTGCCACCTGAAAGTAACCAATGTCTCTGTTTAAAGTTGAGTTTAAAGGAAATTTAAATGTATTATGTGACAAAATTAAATGCACTGTGTTAAAAAAACAACAACAACAACAACAACAAAATACTCTAAATTCAATCAAAATGGCAGAGACACAGGTTGTTTGTCAGGTGGTGCAAAACCATAAACAATACAAAAACGTTAGCAACCCATATCACAGTTCAGACCCGGGTATTTTGGTTTGGTGTTGCCTTCTTCGGCTGCAAATGCTGTTAAGGTTCCAGTCATGGGTATGCATGTGTGCATCCCATAATGGTTTGGATCAGGACTAGCTCAAGGGTGAGACTTCATGCTAATTCCCCATCGCTCAGAGTAAGCTTTCCTGTGTGATAACGGCACAGTTTCAGTTTGGATATGAGAGGCAGGCACCTGTTTCAGATGTGCCTCCCACCTCTGCTTTACATTTCGCTTAAAAAGATTATTATTCTTGCATTCATTTGCATTTTCCATAGATATTCATATTTTAAAGCTCTTTTTGAAAAAAAAAAATAATAATAATCTTGTAATAAAGAGCGGAAGAGTAAGCGAAGAGTTGGGATACATGGAAAGCAAATGCAAATTCTTAATCTGTCCAGTTAGCCAATGTGTGCTCATGACTCACAAGAATTCTGGATTATTAGCAAGGATGGGCAGTGCTCCATGCACTCATTTCTGAAATATTCATTTGCACGTTTGCATTTTATACATCATATGGGATATACTTAGATTAATTTTAGCCCATCCCTGACTAAAAAAAAAAATAAAAATGGTAGAAGAATAGGTTACTTTGCACAGGGGTGTAATCTGTGCAAAAAAGGCAATAAACCTAAAATTCGTAAGGAAAACATACAGAAAAATGCAACAAAAAATCAAATTATCTATGTATGTATATATGTACATTGCATATGAGAGAATGGAATGTATGCAACAGGAATTCTGTAAAACAGCGAACCGTTAATGGCCTACACAGTCAATCGCAGATTCAAGAGGTAAGAGACTATTTTAAAGTGAATTTATCTAGGAAAATGTTACTCCCTTATCTCTAGAAGTAATAAATGATAGACTCTATTGAAGATTGTGAGATCCCAAAACATGTTCCTGGTCCAGAAATATGGAGATAAAGAAAGCGCTGTATGTTTGGGTTTTCTGATCAGGGTTACCTGTGTCTCTGGTGGAGTGCTGGCCTGTCAGCGGGGTGAGAGATTGCTTTCTCTGGTTTCCGGCAGAAATAAATGACTGAAACAGCAGGTAGGCCAACTGCTTGTCAAAGGAAAAGGGGCTCATAACCATATTTTTTCTTTTGTAACTATTTTTTAATCTGGCACAAGTGAATGTCGTAAATCAATTGAACTGATTACAAAAAAAAAAAAAAAAAAACATCTTTAGTCACACATCACACCTCTGTCTTGATTGTTGTCCCTGAACAGATTGGGGTGGGGGGAGGGGGGGGTGCTGTGTGTGCGGGGTGCGGGGTGCGGGGTGGGGGGTGGGGAAGATAGGCAGTGGAAAGAGAGGTGGAGAAGGTGTGAAATTTTCACAGAGGAAAGAATATTGGGTTGTTGTAGATGACATTTTATTGATTGAAAAAGGTATTTCCTTTTTCTCTGAAAGCACTTGTCTTGGGGGTCGTGTGTGTCAGAGAGAGAGAGAGAGAGAGAGAGAGAGAGTGTGTGTGTGTATGTGTGTGTGTGTGTGTGTGTGTATACCACAGGCATTTCCAGAAAAACACATTTGCCCGGTGGTGATGAATTCATTTTTTGCCGTGCATGGCTGTCCAATCTCCACCAATTTCACCTGAGGAAAAAAAAAAGAAAGAAAGAAAAAGAAAGAAACGATGGATGAAAAGAAATGGCAGTGTATCTGGAGGAAAAACAAAAGGAGGGGGGGGGGGGGGGGGGGGGGGGGAGGGGGGGGGGGTTGGGGGGGTTGCGTAGTTTGATGTGTAAATCTTCCCCTCCTCCAACCCGCCAGCCGCGCCAACTCCCTGGCAGAGGCCTTTGCTTCCTGTTGCCGGGGCCGACGGGAGCCCAGAGTCGCTGGAGCGAAACCCAACCTCCGGTCCTTCAGCGTGACATTTGGAGCAGGGCAGAGCTCAGTGGAGGGAGAGCGAGAGAGCGAGAGAGAGAGAGGGAGAGAGAGAGAGAGGGAGGAGAGGAGGAGAGAAATGAAGAGCAGAGGGACAAAGAGAAGGGAGCTGTTTGTTATTGAGCTGCAGAGAGGAAAAAAATGTCTCAAGCAACATCAGAAAAAAACGTTTCTGGCACATCAGAACACAAAGTGCGATTGTATTAGCCTGTGGTGTGAGCACATAAATCCACTACCAGAGCCCATGAATCCACTGTGTGAGTATATGAATCTATGGTGTTTGAATATGAATCCACTGTGTGAGTATATGAATCTATTGTATTTGAATATGAATCCACAGTGTGAGTATATGAATCCATTGTATTTGAATATGAATCCACAGCGTGAGTATATGAATCCATTGTATTTGAATATGAATCCACAGTGTGAGTATATGAATCCATGGTGTTTAAATATGAATCCACAATGCAAGCATATGAATCCCTGGTGTGGCCTTATGAATCCTCAGAATGAGTATGCGAACCCAGAGAGTCATTATATGAATTCTCAATGTAAGCATATGAATCCCTGGTGTGGCCTTATGAATCCTCAGAATGAGTATGCGAACCCACATTATAGAAACGTGCCATGGGATCTCCAAAGTCCACTGTGAGTCTGGACCTCAAGTTATCACCTCACCTGAAGGATTGTGTGCCTTCTGTGTCTCGCATCCCAGAACACACCAGTACTGCATCTGCTCAGCTGCAATAGTCTGCCATGGGAAAGCTCCAGAGCGGTATGGTCGGTGGTGAATGAAACATAAATAATCTGCACTTCTCCATTTTAAAGCAGCTGAAAGGAATTTATTGAGCAAAGTTCTAATTAGAAGTATACACAGGCATGGCTGGGAGTATTAAGCTAACAAAGGAGGGTCCTTGAAGTGTGATAGAAGACATGCACATTGAGGAAACCTTGAAAGAGGAGAAACAGTCAACCAACAAGCAGGGGGCTTCTGACTACCCAGCGCTGCCTCAACCTCTCCTAGCATGGCTACACATGCCGATCGTGTTAAACAACACATGAAAAATAGTGTGTCATGTTGTACAGGAGACAACTGTTTTTGTTTCACTATTCCCCTTCACTTGGAGAGCTCGCTCCCTTCAATAACTCATCAGGCTTCGATGGACCACCAACGCACCTGATCCACGGAGGGGGAGGAGAGTCAGAGCGCGGTCTGCAGTGTCGGTGGCCTCTCGTTATCATCAAGGGCTAGAGCTGAGAACTTAAAGGAAAGTAAGTTTGAGTTTTCTGTCTGTCTCTCCCTGGCTCGCTCTCTCGCTCTCTGTGAGTCAGGTAGCTCCAAGGCCTGCTCTCTGTGGCCTGAGTTCAGCTACTCTTCAGATAATGAGATTGTGGCCTTCGCCCCGGCAGTCCTTCCCACCCCACAGCCTGAGACGCCCAGCTCACACTTCTGCCTGCACCTGCCTGCAGAACCTCACCCCGCCAAACAGGAAACCAGCTTTTGCCTGAAAGAACAGAGACCCAGGGCATAGAGAGAGGGGCATTTTGGGAAATCTCATCGAGTGAAAAAATGATCAATATCTTAGTTAGGACATGGACACTGTGGGGATGGCAATGGCCGGCCCGCGCTTCTTTACGCACTTATGACGCACCACCAATTACGCTCTTCGTCAGGAGAGGAGGTCAGCATGTCCTCTGGCATTATCATTGTCATTTACTCCTCACAACTTGAAGGATACGATTAAAATAAATGTTATGAGTGTTCCAATCAAAAGTTTTACAAAATGTGTGGCTAACAGTTCAAATGTTTGCTTATTTGGAACAAAAAGCCATTAAAAGTTTTGTGTTAAGAATGTTAAACATTTTTTGGAAAAAAAAAAAAACAAAACTAAATTATGTGCTCATGCCATTAGTTGCAATGTCCCTTGTGATCCTTAGAAATAATGTCCAAGGAACAATAAGAGAACCTGGACTTACATATGTGCTGGAAATGTTTACCCCAACTTTCCCAATGTTCCAGAAAAGTTCACAGCACCGCAAATTGCTACTGAGGACAGACTGCAGGGCACACTGAGATACCACCCGACCAGATGACCAACAGAGTCACAGACTTTTCCTTCCTTTTATTAAAAAAACACATATATCCCCCACCCCCCTTTTCATTTTTCTTTCCCAGTCTGGTAACCATCAATTTTCTTGTCAGTTTTTGCTTTCCCGCCCATACCACCCCATCATGAACTCTTCGGTTGAAATGAGTGCAACACTCTGACTACCTTCCTATGAGCCAGTGACTATTTTACACCCTACAGGCCACACACAGTACTACAGGAGAGAGCCAGTGACTATTTTACACCCTACAGGCCACACACAGTACTACAGGAGAGAGCCAGTGACTATTTTACACCCTACAGGCCACACACAGTACTACAGGAGAGAGCCAGTGACTATTTTACACCCTACAGGCCACACACAGTACTGCAGGAGAGAGCCAGTGACTATTTTGCACCCTACAGGCCACACACAGTCCTACAGGAGAGAACTAGTGACTATTTTACACCCTACATGCCACACACAGTACTACAGGTGGGAACTAGTGACTATTTTACACCCTACAGGCCACACACAGTCCTACAGGAGAGAACTTGTGACTATTTTACACCCTACAGGCCACACACAGTACTACAGGAGAGAACTAGTGACTATTTTACACCCTACAGGCCACACACAGTCCTACAGGAGAGAGCCAGTGACTATTTTACACCCTACAGGCCACACACAGTCCTACAGGAGAGAGCCAGTGACTATTTTACACCCTACAGGCCACACACAGTACTACAGGTGGGAACTAGTGACTATTTTACACCCTACAGGCCACACACAGTACTACAGGAGAGAACTAGTGACTATTTTACACCCTACAGGCCACACACAGTACTACAGGAGAGAGCTAGTGACTATTTTACACCCTACATGCCACACACAGTACGATAGGAGAGAGGCAGTGACTATTTGACACCCTACAGGCCACACACAGGACAATAGGAGACTCAGTGACTGAAGAATGTATCTCTCAATGAAGAAATCTCTCATCGTGCGGGCCCCTGGTGTGTCATTGGGAAGAACAAATACCGTGGCAACCAGAGGAAACATTCGCTGATTAAATCTCCCTGTGCTCAAATCAGCTCAGTCTCTCTCCCTCATGCAGATTCAGAAAGTCTCTGCATCGGTTTGCTCTTGGTGTTTACGGCTGTTTACAGCACTCAGTGGATCCTCTGTGCCTTGCTTCTCCTGGTGAAAGCAACACTCCCAAACACTGATCCAGGATCAGCTAACGCTGTTTACGTTACTTAAGTACAGTTTCTGTGCATCCATTTTATTTTATTTATTTTATCTACCAGTTTATTTTTTAAACTAGTCATGTCCACAGGGAAAAATATTCATCATTTGTAACATCTCTTGTATTGTTTATATTGGTATTATTGTCGATTTAGCATTTATGCTAAAGTTTGATTTGATGAAATCACCAAACTGTTCTTGCAGAGAAAAAGAATGACACTCTTATTCAGTTATAAGTAAAAGTTAAGGACAAATATTGGTTGAATCCTGGCCTGTATATTTACAATGAAGCGCGATGCGCTGCTGTAGGGGCCTGCTATGATCCTGCCCTCCCTAACAGTCCCTTTAATGATAGTTGCAGAATGGAATAACCTCTCAGTTAAACCCAAAAGAACACTTTTAAATGCATTTGACTGAGAGGATAGATTCTTGCGACCCAACCTCCTCTTACCACCCCCTCCCCCCCTCAACCTGACATGGGGTTTCAGGCAGGCGTGCGGGCCTTTGACACGGAGTAATGCTTGCTTGTAACACACACGTTACGATCCGCGCGCCCCGCTGACAGCGCAGCTTGTTATCTCAGCGGCACAAACGGCTCTGGTTTCATACCAAGCATAATCGATGGCAGATATGGCAGGGTCCTGATTATTCGTGTGTGTGGTTGTATATATGTGGGTGTGGGTGTTTGTGTGCGTGCATGCATGCATGTGAGTGTGTGCGTTCATGTATGTGTGTGCGCATGTGCGTGTGTGTGT